>JAEIFU010000264.1:0-170134 GCA_018904235.1 Lordiphosa stackelbergi | reverse complement strand
TGGAACGAAAGTAGAGTTCACTTTTTTAATTCATCATCTTTCAAACTAGAGCATTCGATCTACAAAAAACTTACAAAACTTATTTAGTTAAATCTTCAAAACTTAAAAACTTCTGATTTTACCAATGATCGTTAGACAAAGATTTTAGGAAGACGCGTTTAGTTATGTTATGTGCTCATCGGTCGTTCGGCTTCTGGTGCCAGAAACCACACATTTTATAGCCGATGCCAATCGTTCCGATGGCACGGAGCTTCCCGGTGTAATAAGATATGACAATGCCAAGCAGTGGCGTACGCAGGATTTTTTCAGGGGGTGGGGTTTCAGAACAAAAATTTTAGTATAGTAGTATTTCGCATATAAAAATTTCTACCAGGGGGAGAAATCATGGCAGTATTGTGATCAGCGAAGAGCCGTCCTTCAAAAATTACTTCTTCAGATGTCGCACACTTGTGTTTAAAGGGAGAACAATATGTGTGCAGCATTACTATAGGGGACTGCCACTGTTTGACGATAGTCGTCATGCTGCAATTATGTAATTCTTTACAGTTTTTAAAAATGGGCTGCACTTCAGCCAAGCATTTCGCCTTTATGTTTATTGAGTTGCCATGGTCCTTACAATTTTTTTCACAGTTTACAGTGAATAAAACAACTTTTAAACATTGTGCCTTACATTTTCAGAGCTCAAGAAACAGTAATTCTCACCATTGTGACTGAAGGCTAAAACAAAAACATCCCCGAAAAATATCACCAAAAATATTCGATATCCGATATATCGCCTCCGAAAAATATTCGATAATGATATTCTTAATTTAATGAAAAAATATAGATATTTCGATATATCGATACTATTATCGACAACCCTAAGAAAAACCAAACACGATGTTTTGATTTTGCTGATAAGGCACAAATTTTTCGATTTTAATATTGAAAATGTATTTATATTTTGATAAAATCGATTTTTTCCCAAGTTTAAATAAGTCTTTAAAATTTTCTGCTGATATTAAAAATCTTAGAAAAAAATTGTTTGTAGTCCCTTGTTTCCTCTTATTTGACATATTTTAAGTTTTTCGCTTTTAAAAGTTTAAGCCCAAAAAATATAAAAAATGTTGTCATCTTTTTACATTTTTGTAACAATATTAATCCTTAAAATGTCTTAAAATTACCAAAAATCGAACTGAAATAACTTTTTAATATCCACTCATTGGTTTCACAATAACAACTTTATTATTTTTAAGCTACAAGAAATTTTTATGGTAAATATTATGCAAAAAAAGTGGAAATTATTAAGTGTGTGCTAAGTGTGTACATAAGTTTTAATGTTATTTTAGTTTAGGATTATAATATGTGGTATATAATGTATTGTGGAACGAATATGTGCTGTGTAGTCCTTTAGTTGTAGTGGTTATTGTATTTACAAATTTCTTAACTTACATAATATTAATGTATGTATATTTACAGAGTTATATGGAGTGGTAAATGTTAGCGGATTTTAGAAATTCTATTGTTTGGAGTGCGTTGTTATATGATAATGTTTCTTGAATTGTTGGTTTGAGGAATTTGGATCTATTTTGTTGGTGTTCGGGACAATCTATGAGGATGTGGGCTATGGTTAAGGTTGAGTTGCAGGTTGTGCAGATCGGTGGGGCGGTATTGTTCAAGATAAAGCGGTGGGTTAGATTGGTGTGGCTCAATCGAAGTAGTAGGAATTTAACTGCTTCATTCCGTGAGATGATTGTTGGGAGTTTTTTTTATTGGGTATTTATTTACATTTATATGTTGGTAGTGTGGAGAGGTGTTATTTCACACGGTCTCCATAAGAGTTTGGGCAGAGATTTTTATAAAAGTGCTTATGTCTGAGGTATTGAAATTATTTTGTATTATTAACGCTAACTCATTTCTAACTATATTGCAATGTCCGGGAACCCATCGTAGTATCAGTTTGCTTTTCTTTGATTTAAGAATTTTCCCTATGGCGATTGAGTAAAAATTTTGGCTATTGATGTTTTGGATTGATTCCAGAGCGGAGAGAGAGTCGGTGCATATGGTAAATTTCCCTATTTGTTTATTAGCGTAGTCACAGGCTGTTAGAATGGCTGCAATTTCGGCAGTGAAAATAGAGAAGTAATGGGGTAGTAACTGGTGTGTAATTATTTCTGTTTCTGTTGTTACGCTATAAGATACCCCGTTAGAGAATTTAGAGTCATCTTTGTATAAAAACTTGCGGTTGTTTGAGGTGCTTTTGATTTCCCTAAATTTCTGCTGGTAAATTATTGGGGGGTTTCTGACTTGAGTGAGGTGTGAAGGGATGTGTTTGTGTATGTATTATTGAAGAGCCAGGGGGAGTTGTTTCTTTTATGGAAGGTATGGGGGATATATTAATTTTCTGTTTTTATACCCTGTTCTCATTAAAAATGGGAAAAAGGGGATCATGAAGTTGTGCAAATGTATGTAACAGCCAGAAGGAAGAACCTCCGACCCCATAAAGTATATATATTCTTGATCAGCATCAACAGCCGAGTCGATTTAGCCATGTCCGTCTGTCTGACAATTTTTGGCATGTTTGTAGGTGTATACTGTACCCACATCGAGTTTGTTTTAGATTTGGAAAATTCCTCCTCCTCCATCTTTTATCAGCGAAAAACTGTCTTTCTCTCTGTATAAACGCGTGGATCTCAGAGACAATAAGAGGTAGAGCCACAAATTTTTGCATGTATGTAGGTGTATATCGTACCCAAATCAAGTTTGCTTTAGATTTGGCAAATTCCTCCTCCTTCTCCTTCTAACCGCGAAAAACTGTCAGAGCTAAAATTTTTAAGTTTGAACCTAATGATTGAATATTTATTCTATTCTGTATACCACTACAAGATCCGAGCAAAAACACCGAAGATATGCAAGTGTGCCTCCCCAATTATTCAAATAAATTTTAAAATAAAAGGAGTTCAAAGCTATAGGAACCACATTACTTGGAACAGGGTATTTTGCTGTCGGGGCTCTCGACCGCAACACTCTTACTTGTTTAAATTGTTGTATTGTGTCATTTTCAATATTAAAATCGAAAAATTTGTGCCTTATCAGCAAAATCAAAACATCGTGTTTGGTTTTTCTGTAACGTTATTCAATGCAGCTCACATTAAAACAAATTTTGTTGGAATAGGACACTTAATGTGGCCACTGGATCAACAAATGTAAAGATACCTCGCTTTACACACGTTTATGCGAATATCTCGTAAACCTGACGTGCTGGGAGAAAACGGACAATTTATTTGAGTTCAGCGGGCAAAAAAAAACATAAGGAACGGTTGCTAATTTCTCTGTTGCAAAAGTTGGCCTTTTTTTGTAAACTTGTTTAATTAGTGCCATTATAAACAAAAAATGTCCGATGAATGTTCTCCGGCTCGAGGTCAGGTTAATAGAGCAAACGATTTATGTTTCATTTTTCCGATATATTTCGGTTGCTCCTCGGCAACCGTCTTCAGGGCAAATCTACAAAATTATACACCAATATTAAACATAAAATCATTTAACAAAGTTCACAAAAAACAGTTTACGTACAATTTTTACACATCTGCACTGTGCAACGTGGAGTCTCCAACTATAGAAAATTATAATTTTCAGTTCTCGAGTAAGTGTCTGTATAGGTGAGCGCAGTTCTCAGTGTCGGTCTGATAGTTGAGTCTTCTGTCTGTTGGCACGCTTGAGAAGTGGAGCATTTATATTGTAAACCGCTTGTTGTAATGCTGCTCTTGTTGTAATATTGTCGCTGCCTCAAAAATTTGGCGAGTGGCCGCTTTCTACACAATGTGTTGAAAGCGCAATTTTTATACCCTTGGTGAGGGTATATTGAAATTGTCCGGATGTTTGTAACGCACAGAAGGAAGCATCTCCGACCACATAATGTATATATATTCTTGATCAGCATGACGATATAGCTGTCCGTCCGTCTGTCCGTCCGTCTGTTTCTATGCTATCTCCTCCGTCAGTTTTAAAGCTACGTTGACCAAACTTTGCACGAAGTCTTTTGGTAAAAATACACGATCGGTTGAAAACGTAGTTTTAGTGAGAAAAACTTTTTTGTTTTCAATGCGATCGCTCCTAAACCTCGTATTTATAAGTATTCTATGATTTCACATAATTTCACTGAGATTTATAGAAATCGGACAACTATATAGTATAGCTGCCATACAAAAGATAGGTCTGGAAAAAATTCTTAGTGAGAAAAACTTTTTTGTTTTGAATGTTTTCGCTTCCAAACTTTTCACAAATCAATATTATACACTACCACACAATTCTGGCAAGTTTGATTTAAATCGGATGACAATAGCGTACAGCTGCCATAGGAACGATCGGTCGAAAAAGTAGTTTTTTTTTGTTTTCATGGTAGCGTGTTTATACTTTCCAGATATGAATGTTATCTGTTTCAACACAATTTTGGAGAATTTGATCATAATCGGATGAATATATTGTACAGCCATATAACAAACTGGCAGCACATATTATGCTCCAAGGGTATATAAACTTCGGTAGAGCCGATGTCGTAGATTGTAGTCAGATTTATGTTGGGCTATGCCGGACTTCAATTTAGATTTTTTTGTTCCTATCTAGATTTTGTTGCAACTATCGTCTTTATTTTCTTCGCATGGTATTTTGTAGATGACATTCTTCACATCCGCTTTTTGATTTGGTTTTAAGGTTATACTATTTGTATGTTTTCTTTGTCGTAGCAATTTGATCGTACGAATCGTTCTGATAGTTTAAAGCAATCTGTATTTCTTTGGTTCCTGGATTGTTTTCTTATTTGACATTATCGGGCCTGTTCCGAATTTCGAATCGATTTTCGTGTAAACGTTAGAATTTTGCACTCGAATTAAATAACGTTGTATAGAAAGTGAGAAAAAAACTACGCCTACTAGATCGGGGATAACCAAACTCGGAATTGTTAGAGCAGCTCAAACCGACTGCTTCATCCCAAGTGAATTCAATTCGAGAGAAAAGCATGCCGCAATCTAGTATTCACAGATTGGCTTGTCACTTACATTTACTTTTATACAACTTGCACTCGAAATACGTACGTTTACACGAAAATCGACTCGGAATTCGGAACAGGGCCATTTGTGTCTATTTAATAATGACTTTAATACCCACGTAGGGAAATCATTATTTTCTAAAACTAATTTTATATCTGTTTAAATGTCTGTGTGATATGTCGTGTCGCTGATATTAATCATTCGTTGAATACAGCCAAGTGATATATTTTTGAGCGTATTCAGCAGATAATTCCAATTAGCGACTACCGATTTACGATTGCCGATGAGTTTCTGCTGAATGAAATTGATTGCAGACTTTAAGATATTCTGTGGCTTTAGTCCTTTTTATCCATGGACAAAATCTCCTATATTTATGGATTTGTTGAATAGAAAATTTCATATAAATGTGTGAACAAAGGTTAATTGGTTGATCGTATGTCCAATCATATGTTTTGTTCGATTTCTATTCAGCAAACATGATTGTCAAATTTTCCAATTCCAATCGGCAACCACTGTATTCAGCAGGTAAAATCGGCAATCATAAATCACAAATCGTTAATCGGAATTATTTGCTGAATCGGCCCATGTTTTGATGATTTTTATACCCTTGGAGAGGGTATATTGAAATTGTCCGGATGTTTGTAACGCATAGTCCGACCTCATAAAGTATATACATTCTTAATCAGCGTGACTAGCTGAATTGATAGAGCCATGTCCGTCTGTCCGTCTGTCTGTCTGTCCGGCTGTTTCTATGCTATCTCCTCCGTCAGTTTTAAAGCTATGTTGACCAAACTTTCCACGAAGTCTTTTGGTAAAAATACGCTGCACATACGGATAACTATAGCATTTAGCTGCCATAGGAACGATAGGTCGGAAACTAGTCTTAGTGAGAAAAATATTTTTGTTTTCCATGCAAACGTCTCCGAACCTCGTATTTATAAGTTCTCTACGCTTTCACATAATTTCAGCAAGTTTTATGAAAATCGGGCAAGTATATAGAATAGCTACCATACAAAAGATAGGTGTGAAACAAAGTTTTAGTAGTAGTAGCCTATAGCATATAGCTGCCATAGGAACGATCGGTCGAAAAAATAGTTATAGTGAGAAAAACTTTTTTGCTTTCAATGGTAGCGTCTTTATACTTTCCAGTTGTGAATATTTTCTGTTTCAACATAATTTTGGAGAGTTTGATCAAAATCGGATAAATATATCGTATAGCTGCCATATAAAAAACTGGAAGTCATTTATCATGCTCTAGGGTACAAAAACTTCGGTCGAGCCGAAGTTAGCTTTCCTCTACTTTTATACAGTTGCAAAAGGTGTTTTAATTTTGCCCAGAAGTTTGCAACGCATAGAAATATTCATTTCCGACCCTATAAACTATATATTTCCTTGATCAGGGCGACAAGCTGAGTCAATTTGGCTTTGTCCGTCCGTCTGTCCGTCTGCCAGTTTCTACGCAAATTAGTCTCTCAGTTTTAAAGCTATCGAGCTGAAACTTTGCACAGAGTCTTCTTTTACCCCACACCCCAAAAACCCCAAAAAAATTATTATATATGCAAAAAAATTTTTAAAAAACATTTTTTTAAAAAAAAAAAAAAAAAAAAAAAAAATTTTTTTAAAATAAACCTTAAAAGAGAAAAAAAAAAAACAGCCTTACAGTACTTCAATATTTATTAACAAAAAATTATTATTTAACAAATGTATTTCATTCTTAGGAAATAAGTATATGTGCATTTTATATAGTTCTTAAAATTTTGTATTAAGATCAAACTTTTGATCAACTTTAATAGTTAATGTGCTTTCCTTTTGCCTCTAAGACTTTTGCAAGTCGCCTTGGCATGGAATCTGTCAGATTTTGGAGAGTTTCATTGCTTATTAACTCCCATTCTGCAAGCAAAGCGTACTTTAAATGCTTAATTGAGTCGAACTGCCTCCCACCTTTATAAATCCTGGCTGAGAGGATACCCCAGAGGTCCTCAATTGGGATCAAGTCAGGACTGATAGCCGGCCACTCCAGTACAGGTATTTTTCTTGAAGAAAAATAAGCCTTTGTGGCTTTTGATGTGTGGATTGGAGCGTTCTCCTGTTGAAAAATCCATCTGTCTTCGTAAAGATCGTCTGAAAAATCTATTAATTCACTCTCCAGCAATTGAATATAGATTTCTGAGTTTGTTCTTATTGGAATAAAACATAGCCGACACTTTCCTGCATATCCGAAACAGGCCCAAATCATCAGTGATCCACCGCCGTGATTCCTCTTATGGCGAGTTTCTCTTGGTTTTCTTAAGTCACGCCAATACTTATGACAGCCATCAGGACCATCAAGATTAAACTTTTTTCATCCGAAAAAATAACGTTTCGGAATTCTTCGGTCCAAAATTTGTTCCTGTCAGCAAACGCCAAACGAGCCTTAAGATGGCGTGGCAATAGCATCGGTACAGCCACCCGGGAACTATGTTTAAGGTTACAATTTTCAGTTAAAATTTGATGGATCCGTCTTCTACCGACATTGAGCTCTAAATGACGTTTAATGCCTGTACAAGACATTTGATTGTTTACAGCCAGGCGCTTAATCTCACGCTTGCACCTATCGTCGATGTGGCTCGGTCTGCCACTGCGTTTAATCTGACCATAGGAGCTTGGATTTTTTAAGAAATTAGCTATCGTATTTCTGTGTCGAGACACTCTGGAAGCTATTTCAGTGATGGTAGCCCCACCTTCGTTCAATCCTTGGATTCGTCCACGTTCCTCAGCTGATAAATGTGTTCCACGCGGCATTCTTAGGAAAATTTAAAATTTTTTTTGTGCTTCTGCAACAAATAATTAAATTAAATTAATTAAAATTAATTAATAATTAATTTACTCATAACTTTTCATTTTTTATCAAAACACATCCAATTTGTTGCACGCCGACCATGGTTTTTGCACATAAACTTATTTCCTAAGAAAATCAAATCTCGCCACTCAAATGTGTGATAACGGTACTAAGAATGATGACCAAAGAAGAATTATGCAAAAGCATTCTAAAAGTAGATAACAACAAAAGACTTTTGCATACCTATAACATATGTTCTGTTACTATTGAGGAAGAGAGAAACGAAAACATATTTGTACATATACTTATTGCACTGAGGTAAGTCGGAACCAACCGGATCGGTTGACTATATCTTATAGCTGCCATAGGAACGGTTCCATGTCTATTTAACACAAAACAATTTTAACACGTCAATTAAACACACGTCATTTTAACACAAAACAATTTCAACACTAGTCAATTCAACACGCGTCAGTTCAACATAACACAAATTCAACACTAGGAATTTCAACACACTGCAATTGTAACACAATACAATTTTACCACAAGCAATTTTAGCCAAAGCTAATTTAATCATTCGTCAATTCAACACACAACAACTTAAGCACGAAGAAACTGAATTACAGTGATCCTATGACCTCTAAGACGGGAATTCATTGATGTGAAATAAAAATTGTAAGCTATTTGCGAGAATAACAGTGAAAGTGTTTACTACAATCCGTGAATTTTTATCGTGGACCCTTAATTCCTTGAGACGTAATTTTATCATGATATTTCAAATTTAATACCCAGCTATCTAAAAATCAGACAAACTACGGGTAAAGTATAGGATGACGCAATAAGAGGGTAAGATTTATTTCTTATATTTTGTGGTTTTATCAATGTGAGCGCTATATTCGCTTGTGTGGCCCTACATTTTTAATATCGCTTGTTTAGAAAAATAAATAAATTAAATAACCCATTTCTAGTTTAATTTAAAATCGCGCGATTTTGCAAAAAAAATTTTGTTTGCAGCGCAATCTTTCCTATGTAATCTTAAAAATAAACAAAATCACAAGACAAATGCATCTGTGTAAATTATATATTTACATTTTAATTTTTAATCTTTTTTGCAATGCATTTTAAGTTATTGATTATATCGGAATTGGGCTTAAAACTACACACAATATTTTTCAGCCTTTCATCGTAATGACAATATTTCTTTCGTCTACTGAATGCTGGTCTAGAAATGCATTTACTTATGTTTGTTCCTTCTTGAGCGTCTCAATGAATTTTTCAATTGTTGCATGATAGACCTGAATTTTTCCATTGAAAGCGTTGTGCTAGCCTTTAACGCTGTTGTTGGTCCGTGGCGTGTCACATCGACATCTAAGACTAAACTGATTTCGACCCGTTAAATACAAATAAGCAAATTGCCGACTTGTAGAGCAGAGATATTTTAATGTTACAATTGTGATAAATAATTTTGTGAAAAATGTCTAGTGATGAATTTGTTCCATTACTAAATTGACGAATGTTAAGATTGAACTGAATCGTTTTTTTTTTTTGTTTGACGTGTTGTATTGACATGTGTTTAATTTGAATGTGATTAAATTGATTTATGCTGAATTTGTATTGTGTTGAAAACGCATGTGTTGAAATTGCTTGTGTTAATTTTGTGTTGTGATGAATTTGTGTGTTGAGTGAAATTGTATATGTGTTAAGTAGACGTGTCACCCATAGGAACTACCGGTCGAAAAGTGGGTTTTAATGAGAACAATTTTTTTGTTTTTAATGTTAACGTGTCATACCTCAGCGATTATTAATATTATACGATTTTACACAGATTTGGAAGTTTTTGTCAAAATCGGTTGACTTTATCTTATAGCTGCCATAAGAACTACCGGTCGAAAAGTGGGTTTTATTAACCCATTTTACGCCGCTGTTCGACTAGTCGAGCAGCAAAATTGCCTATTTTAACAAAATTTTCTCTAAGATCTAGTAAATCCTATTGATTAAGTTCTTTCACTATACTATAGCAAATTTCATTGGCTTTCAGATAAAAAATATTGCGATCACCTCACACCTTACAGGTGAGCTCCAGGTAGGGGTTGAAAAAAACCTTACATGAAGACTTCGTTTCTACAAGCTAAAAAACACATAACTTTTAAAAAATGTTTCCCCAAAAGTCATCAATTATTTTAAGAAAAGGTCTAAAATAGTCCGTAATAAGAAAACCCGTGGAAAATGTGGCACTAGGACACCTTAGCACACCTGCGAAAGTGTCTGTTCGAGTAATCGAACAACGGCGGTAGCATTCAAATTGAATCAGCGAGTAACATGCTTCGCTTTGCACGCATGTTCGCTCTTTCTCTCTCTCTAACGCTGCAGCTTTTCTTTGCTAGCGTGTATTTTTTGTGTTCTCTTTTTCTCTCGTCTAAATGTTTCTGTCAAAAAAATTGAAAGTAAGTACATAAGTGTTTAAATTACAAATATGCTAGTTTTATCAATGGTAATTTATCGCTTCACCAGGTAATGGAGAAGTCGTCAGTAGTCCGCAATTGTAAAGCACTTTCTGTGAAAGAAATTGTCGACAGTGATGATGAAATTGAAGTTATTACTGTAATTCCTCCTGACCAGTTCGATGGAATAGACGACGAATCGTTAGAGAATGATCTGGCTGGCACATTTGAGATTGAGACCCGTAAGAACAGGCAAGGTGTGACTTCCACCACAGATGTTATTCAAATTAGACCATACGTACGGCGATCCACTCGGATGGCTGCCATTACTAATAACAATGAAAACAGTGATGATGAAGATGATCTACCCTCAACATCATCCGCCAAACGAAAGTATTTACGCAAACAAGTTGGTTCGAAAAGATCAGCGCCAGGCCAGAACACTAAACCGCCTACCTCTGAGCTGCCAACTGCCAATTTCAAATCTCAGACATTAATGCCAACGGCTAAATGGACAAACGTTTCTGATGCGGTAAAGTTACCTTTTGATATCATCAATGTTCCAGGACCGTTAGCATTGCAGCAATTAGACATTGCCAACCAGCTGCGCAATCAAACGCTATCTGACTTCTTCAATTTTTTCGACAATGATTTATGTGAGCTGATCTTCAGCGAAACCAAGAGATATGCCACTCAACACAATGATATGCATTTTGGCGAATTATTCAACACAGTCTTACTCAAAAGATTTATTGGAATTTTAATATTGTCTGGCTACCACAAAATGCCACAAATAGAAAATTATTGGTCCACCAATCCAACTCTTGGTGTTCCAATTGTGGGTCAAACCATGTCTCGCTCAACGTTCATAAAAATAAAACAGAATCTACATTTCAAGGATAATGATAATCTCAATCTTAGCGACAAATACACAAAAGTGCGCCCACTCTTTGAAAAACTAAACATGAAATTTACGCAGTTTGGTGTTTTTGAAAAACATTTGTCTTGTGATGAGAGTAGAGTTAGCCAAAACTTTATTGTTGACCCCGGATGAGGAGAAAAACTTCGCACATGAGGAAACTGAGACCGAACATGAAAGTACTTTCACAGTCCACCCTTTTCCACGTGTTTCTGGTCAACACAAACTTATCAATCAGTCGGAGAATAAAGCCAGGCGATGTAAAATCTGCCATAAGCCAACACAGCGGATGTGTGAGAAATGTCGGGTGCACTTGCACCTGGATTCCTGCTGCTCCGCTTTCCACAATTGGGATTAAAATAAACAATACTAAAATTATTTAAATAAAAAATGAAGAGTATTCTAAAAATATAGATTCAAATAAGCAAACTTAAACATTCGTGCAACCTATTCGTTTATTTGGTGTATAGGAACTGAATTGATAAATGTTATCTGAATCGTGCCCTACCGCCGTTGTTCGACTAGTCGAACAGTCTCACCTGGCGAAACTATCATAGGTAGAATTTTTTTGACTTCGGATTCATGTTTACTGAGTCCTAATTACTCAAGAAAAGTAACTTTCAGCTCTAAGTAAAATACTTCATTCAGCGCGGCGTAAAATGGGTTAAGAAAAATTGTTTGTTTTAATGCTGGCGTTCTTAAACTCTTATGTATTAAAACATTTGCAAAGCTATAAAAACTTCGGCAACGATGAGGAGTGCCGACTTGCTACTGCAGAAAAAGACGCAGCCTACAAGAGAACTCTGCAGTCGGGAGCAACGCGGGCTGTTAAGGAGCGATATCGGGAGAAAAAGAAAGAGCGGAAGCGCCTCTTTAGAAGGAAAAAGAGCAAGCAGGAAAGGCGCATGCGCGAGGAAGTCGAGATGTTATTCGGCATGAGAGAGACTCGAAAATTTTACCAAAAAATTAAGCAATTAACAGAAGGTTTAAAGCCCAGAGTCGCACAATGCAAAGACGATCACGGGAATCTGGTCACCGATCCGCAAGTGGCGCTTAACAAATGGAGAAGCTACTTCTCCAACCTATTGGGAGGCGATGACGAACATGATGCCGCCTCTAGAGAAGTAGCGATGCCACCAATCGACAACATAGAGATAGACCCGCCGACCCAATAGGAAGTCTGCTTAGCAATACAAAGGCTAAAGAACAATAAATCACCAGGCGCTGATGAGCTGCCCGCTGAATTGTTCAAGGCTGGAGGGGAAGAATTGGTAAGGTGCATGCACCAACTTCTTTGCCGTATATGGGTTGACGAAAGCATGCCCGACGATTGGAATTTAAGTGTTCTATGCCCATTCTTTAAAAAAGGAGACCCTGCAGTTTGCGCCAACTACCGCGGGATCAGTCTCCTTCCCATTGCATATAAGGTTCTTAAGCCGCTTATTAACACACTGATTGGACCTTATCAGTGTGGCTTTAGACCTGGTAAATCCACCACAGACCAGATATTCACATTACGACAAATCCTGGAGAAGACCTATGAGAGAGGCATCAACACACACCATCTATTTGTTGATTATAAATCAGCCTTCGACACCCCGATAAGGTCAAGGTTTTTTGAAGCCTTGTTTACCCTTGGTATACCAGCAAAGTACGTCCGTCTTTGCATGATGACGTTGAGAAGTACACAAAGCTCCGTCAAAATAGGAAAGAACCTTTCCGAACCATTTGATACCAAGAGAGGTTTTAGGCAGAGCGATACCTTATCGTGTGACTTCTTCAATCTACTGATGGAATATATACTGCGCCGGTGCCCACATGCCAACAGAACGGGCGCCTTTATTTATAAAGATCTAATGCTACTCGCATATGCCGATGATATCGACATCATCGCCAAAAACGAACGGGCGGTAAGCAGGGCGTTTTCAGAGATTGAGAGGCAGTCAGAACTGATGGGTCTAGCGGTGAATGAGGACAAGACGAAATACCTCGTATCCGCGGACAAAAAGTCCTTGCGTCTTGGACAATCTGTTACAATGGGAGAATACAACTTTAAAGTTGTAGAGGATTTTGTTTACCCCGGAACGACGATAACCAGCGACAACAACATCAGTCTGGAAATCCGACGAAGGATCACTCTTGCAAACCGATGCTTCTACGGGCTAAGTAGAGAGCTCAAGAGTAGAGACCTCAAGCGAAGAACAAAATTAGCCCTATACAAGTCGCTTATCATCCCAGTCCTGCAATACGGCGCAGAAGCATGGACAATGACAGCAGCGGATGAAGCGGCGATTGGCGTGTTTGAACGAAAGATTCTTCGGAGGATTTATGGACCTTTAAAAGTGGGCGATGTTTTCCGCATTCGAAATAATGACGAACTGTATGAGCTCTATGGGGACACCTGTCTGGTCAAGCGCATAAAGCAACAGCGGCTGCGCTGGTTAGGACATGTCACCAGGATGGACGAAGAAGCTCCAGTAAGGAAAGCTTATTATTCGAAGGCGGCTGACTACGGAGGAAGAGGCAGGCGGGGGAGACCTCGACTTAGATGGGATGACCAGGTTCGGGCAGACCTTGCCAAGCTTGGTGTGACCAACTGGTCCCAGCTCGCACGGAGCAGAAGCGACTGGCGGACATTAATCGCAGCGGCCGAGACCGTCGAACGGTTGTGATGCATGCATCGGGCCAATCAAGAAGAAGAAGAAAGACGAAGTTAGCTTGACCTCCTCGTTTCCGATATGTTTCGGTTGCTCTTCGGCAACCGTCTTCAGGGCAAATCTACAAAAATTATACGCCAATGTTAAACAAAAAATCATTTAACAAAGTTCACAAAAAACAGTTTACGTACAATTTTTTGGTATTGAAGCCAAAAATATTTCTCATTAGCGTAATCGGATCGCAAACTGAATCTTTTCCAATACGTTTTCGCTATCGAGAAAGTGTCGAGAACGGATCTGAAAATGTATTTCGAGAACTTACCTTTTGCTGCCACAAACAAAGCGTCAGGTAATGCCTCAACAGAGGCAGACGGCTTCGCTTTACCTTCTCAATTAATATTAATAAGCTCGAGTACAAAATACAGGATGTTTGAGGCCACATCAAAAGCAATTATGTGTTATGGAGCAGAAGTCTGGGGTTATGCCAAATATGAAGACGTCGAAAAACTTTTGCGATACTTCATCAAAAGAGTGTTTTATCTCCCACAAAACACGCCTACATATGCTCGCTCGGGACTTTGGAATCCACCTGGACCTGTCGCAGCCCGATACTTGGAGCGTCTCTCAACGTGGCCTGCTACAAGCAATCGATGAACGAGCTCGTCATAGTTTTGAAGTCTCTGCACTAGCAAGCCAAACTCGCAACCATAGCTGTTAAATTGCGATTACGATTAGTAATCAATTACATTACTTTTTAAAAAGAATTGTAATGATTATATAATCCCCTTGGTTAAAAATATTTGATTACTAATTGATTACTTTCAGAAATAATCAAAAATAATCGGGATTATTTAGGATTACCAAAAAATAATCAAAAATAATCAAAAGTAATCAAAAAGTAATTCGACTACTTTACAAGATTATTTTTGAATATTTTTGATTACACTAGTTTACAGCATTTCCGATCCCGACCATTTGACAGTCATTTCATATGTACCCTTCGCGAGTCCAAAAATGCAGTCCAAATATTTTTAGTGGGGCCGTTTTCGAGAAATCGCGGAAAAGCTAGTTTTTGATTTGGAAAAAGTACCTTTAGAAAAATGTGTATATCTTCAGTATCGGTTCATTCATTATGAAATGGTAATGCTTTCTTGGAAGGTAATTGAACGCCCTATCATTCATTCATACACCACTTCTGTCCGGTGCTTGCTTCGGCGTTATAAAGGCTTTTATCGGCAACTTTGCATTAAATTTATGAATTTTTAAAAAAAGCTAGATATTATGTGATTTTCACCACGAAAAAATTGTGTAAAATTTATTTTATTGCTGGTCACTAAAGATTTCTCTATTGAAAATACAACGCCACATAATTCATTCAAATCCGTCCAAGATTATAGAAGTTATTGGCTTTAAGTAAAAATTGGAAGGTTTTAAGTTCATGCAAATTGATTGTTTGATTGTTTTTGTGTTCGCGGAGTAGGCATAGTTACATTCAAACTAAGCTATTTGGGCACTATGCCGCAAAATTTATTTGTACCTGTCAAACCCATCTCTACATCTCGAGATCTGTTTGTTCAACGACGGAAACGGACATGGCAATCGCTCGGTGTGATCTGATCAGAATATATATACTTAAGGGTCGGAAATGATTCCTTCACTTTGCACAAACTAATATACTATTTTGAATATGTTGAAAATTTATTAGATATTGATTCATTTTGACTCTTGCGCCAATTTTTCAACCTAAGTCAATCACAAAAAAAATCTTAACCAGGTACAAAATAAATTTTGCAGGTCATAGTAGCCCTTAAATAGCATAGTTTGAATTTTAACTATGCCTCCTACGACGAACAGTACAACATTTAAACCAAGTCAATTTGCATGAACTTGAAACCTTCCATTTTTACTTAAATGCAAATAACTTCTATATTCGTGAACGGATTTGAATGAATTATGCAGCGTTGTATTTTTTAATAGATAAATCTTTGGTGACCAGCAAAAATAAATTTTTCACAATTTTTTTCGTGGTGAAAATCGCACTTAAAATCTAGCTTTTTTAAAAATTCATTAATTTAATGCAATGTTGCCGATAAAAGCCTTTATAACGCCGAAGTCAAGCACCGGATTCGAAGTGGTGTATGAATGAATGATAGGGCATTCAATTACCTTCCAAGAAAGCATTACCATTTTTATAATGATGAATCGATACTAAAGATACACATTTTTCTAAAGGTACTTTTTTCAGAATCAAAAATCTAGCTTTTCCGCGATTTCTCGAAAACGGCCCCACTAAAAAAATCGTGATATGGATTTTTGGACTCAGCGGGGGACTTACATAAGAAATTGCTACCAAACGTTCGGGATCGCAAAATTTTTATTATTTTGTAAACTAGTGTTATTTAACAAAAAAAACATAGCACTTTTAGCTGCCTACTGAACTTGTCGGAAATGGCGTAGAGGTTAAGGCCTATGACTGAAAGGCAATGAGTCCTAGGTTCAAGTCCCAGTTTGGGAAATGCATTTTTTTTTTTTTTTTTGTAATCTAGAATTTTAAAACAATTGCATTAGCTCCCGTGTACCAGTTTATGCTATTGAAATGATTATTGTAATGTTTCCAAGAAGTGTGCACCACATAAAAGAAATCATCTCCGTCCCTATAAAATATATGACGAGCATGACGAGCTGAGTCGATTGACCTTTGTCTGTCCGTCCGATATCCTATAAATTATAAGATCTACTGACTGAGGTAGCTACTAACTAGGGTTGAATCTCGCCTCGGACGATCTAACAAAAAAAGGTTTTTCTTTCGGTAGAAAATAGCTTTTACACATCCGGTCCCCTTTACGAGCTACTGGCGCCAGCTGTGAAGTAACAAGCCATGAAAAAGCTTCTCAAACTTTGCCGTTCGGATTTGGAGTTAAACTGTAGGTCTGTTTGTCTTGTGTAAAAAATTATAAGCGCACACACGCCAAGAGATTGCGAGAAGCTTGACTTTGCCCTTTTGGGCTGTAGAGCCAATTATAAATTTTTACTGACTAGCTTAAGCTCGAAACCGGAACTTCAGGCGATGAACCGAAGAGTCATTTCAAACGAGATGTTGATAGTCCTGGAGGGAGTTATAATGCAGGCCATTACACTATAAAATGAAAAGAAGAAACAATACATATTTTCCTTGCTGTGCTTAATAGCATTAACTGGTACACGGGAGCTAATGCAATTGTTTTAAAATTCTAGATTACAAAAAAAAAAAAAAAAAATGTCCCAAACTGGGACTTGAACCTAGGACTCATTGCCTTTCAGTCACAGGCCTTAACCTCTACGCCATTTCCGACAAGTTCAGTAGGCAGCTAAAAGTGCTATATAAAATCATTGAGGGCCACAAATCTGGCTATGCCTTTTTTTGTTAAATAATCAAAAATATTCAAAAATAATCTTGTAAAGTAGTCGAATTACTTTTTGATTACTTTTGATTATTTTTGATTATTTTTTGGTAATCCTAAATAATCCCGATTATTTTTGATTATTTCTGAAAGTAATCAATTAGTAATCGAGTAAAACTAAAAAATAGTCGTAATGTAATCATTACTTTGCCTTTAAAAAAAAATAATCAAATATGTAATGATTACGATTAGTAATCATTATTTAACAGCTATGCTCGCAACACATATAGGCAACTGAACCATAACTTGAAGGAAAGCAATTACTTCAAAGACGAATACGACTGCTGGACTATCTCAAGCATTTTCAAAGCTTGGACAGAGATGCTGGCATTAAATTATATTCTCCACCATCAGAATGTTATTGAAGTATGCACTCTTTGCAATTTACGGAAGAGGGAAGACGTGGCTCATTTCTGTGCGATCTGTCCAATATTTAAAGAGCTCCGAATCAACATATGGGGAAAAGCTGTGCTTAATGAAATGGAGATGAAAACGATATTAAATGGATCAGACTGGAAAATGCTAGCAAAATTCCTCATAGACGCAACCCGCTACCGAAAAAAAATTATTTACGAAAGCTTTTAAAATAGTTCAAATTAAACTAAATGTATGTTTTCAATTTGGAATAACTTAATTATGTGTATGTACGTAAAATTTAAGTAGTAGTAGTAGTACAATAAAAAATATTTGTGAGCATATAGCAGGCATGGCTTTATTTGCCGTGAGCCCAATGCCGATTCTTTCTTTTTACAATTTTGGTTTCTTAAAATTAGTATTAAGTTTTAGTTCTCAATTTTAACCTTTTTTAGGGGTTTTTTTTTTAGCAATTTAAAGACTATTCTTTTAATTTACATTAATAATCCCCCTAAAAACTTTCTTTCTATTATTTGTTGCCTATATTTTTGTGCGCGACTGACATATGTTTTTTGGGCCTTCCCTTTGGTCCCCGTTCAATAAGTTGACGCATTCCTCCAAATTCAGATACTGTGTTCCGAGGCATGCTGCCCTGATTTCTTGTAGGCTTGGACATTTCCCCAAAAAAAGGCTTTTTTTCCTCGCGTTCCCTCAAGTTGCACAGTGAGCATTCACTGCCATGATTTTGCAGGTGTGGTCGGTTTTTTTATTGGGCAACCCCACTCTTTGTTTTAAAAAAAAGCATTATCTTGTATGAGCCGATGTCGTCCTGGAAGTAATTGTTTTCTTGCAAGTTGTATGTTAATCGTTTGTAAACTAGTCTCCCCGAACTCTCTGCTTATCCTCCCATATCCCTTGTTTAGAGTAAATGCTAACAACCATTTATCTGCCAATCTCCACAAGCTTCTCTGGTGTTCTTTCCATTTAAAAAAAAAAAAAATCATTAAAAACCAAAAAATTAGTTTAATGTCATTCAACGGAGACTCATAATCGCTTGGTCGTTTTTTTTTTGGGGCGGGGGGAAAAACCCCCCCCTTTCGGCGTTTTCGGCCGGTGCCAACAATGTCCGCCAGTCGCTTCTGCTGCCGTGCGAGCTGGGACCAATTGGTCAAACCAAGCTTGGCAAGGTCTGCCCGAACCTGGTCATCCCATCTTAGTCGGGGTCTCCCCCGCCTGCCTCTTCCTCCGAAGTCAGCCGCCTTCGAATAATAAGCTTTCCTTACTGGAGCTTCTTCGTCCATCCTGGTGACATGTCCTAACCAGCGCAGCCGCTGTTGCTTTATGCGCTTGACCAGACAGGTGTCCCCATAGAGCTCATACAGTTCGTCATTATTTCGAATGCGGAAAACATCGCCAACTTTTAAAGGTCCATAAATCCTCCGAAGAATCTTTCGTTCAAACACGCCAATCGCCGCTTCATCCGCTGCTGTCATTGTCCATGCTTCTGCGCCGTATTGCAGGACTGGGATGATTAGCGACTTGTATAGGGCTAATTTTGTTCTTCGCTTGAGGTCTCTGCTCTTGAGCTCTCTACTTAGCCCGTAGAAGCATCGGTTTGCAAGAGTGATCCTTCTTCGGATTTCCAGACTGATGTTGTTGTCGCTGGTTATCGTCGTTCCGAGGTAAACAAAATCCTCAACAACTTTAAAGTTGTATTCTCCCATTGTAACAAATTGTCCAAGACGCAAGGACTTTTTGTCCGCGGATACAAGGTATTTCGTCTTGTCCTCATTTACCGCCAAACCCATCAGTTCTGACTGCCTCTCAATCTCTGAAAACGCCCTGCTTACCGCCCGTTCGTTTTTGCCGATGATGTCGATATCATCGGCATATGCGAGTAGCATTAGATCTTTATAAATAAAGGCGCCCGTTCTGTTGGCATGTGGGCACCGGCGCAGTATATATTCCATCAGTAGATTGAAGAAGTCGCACGATAAGGTATCGCCCTGCCTAAAACCTCTCTTGGTATCAAATGGTTCGGAAAGGTTCTTTCCTATTTTGACGGAGCTTTGTGTACTTCTCAACGTCATCATGCAAAGACGGACGTACTTTGCTGGTATACCAAGGGTAGACAGGGCTTCAAAAAACCTTGACCTTATCGGCGTGTCGAAGGCTGATTTATAATCAACAAATAGATGGTGTGTGTTGATGCCTCTCTCATAGGTCTTCTCCAGGATTTGTCGTAATGTGAATATCTGGTCTGTGGTGGATTTACCAGGTCTAAAGCCACACTGATAAGGTCCAATCAGTGTGTTAATAAGCGGCTTAAGACGTTCACAAATAATGCGCGACAGAACCTTATATGCAATGGGAAGGAGACTGATCCCGCGGTAGTTGGCGCAAACTGCAGGGTCTCCTTTTTTAAAGATTGGGCATAGAACACTTAAATTCCAATCGTCGGGCATGCTTTCGTCAACCCATATACGGCAAAGAAGTTGGTGCATGCACCTTACCAATTCTTCCCCTCCAGCCTTGAACAATTCAGCGGGCAGCTCATCAGCGCCAGGTGATTTATTGTTCTTTAGCCTTTGTATGGCTAAGCAGACTTCCTGTTGGGTCGGCGGGTCTATCTCTATGTTG
Source organism: Lordiphosa stackelbergi (assembly GCA_018904235.1). Taxonomy (NCBI): domain Eukaryota; kingdom Metazoa; phylum Arthropoda; class Insecta; order Diptera; family Drosophilidae; genus Lordiphosa; species Lordiphosa stackelbergi. The sequence goes on along the minus strand of JAEIFU010000264.1, from coordinate 149,841 downwards.
TCGATTGGTGGCATCGCTACTTCTCTAGAGGCGGCATCATGTTCGTCATCGCCTCCCAGTAGGTTGGAGAAGTAGCTTCTCCATTTGTTAAGCGCCACTTGCGGATCGGTGACCAGATTCCCGTGTTCGTCTTTGCATTGTGCGACTCTGGGCTTAAAACCTTCTGTTAATTGCTTAATTTTTTGGTAAAATTTTCGAGTCTCACTCATGCCGAATAACATCTCGACTTCCTCGCGCATGCGCCTTTCCTGCTCGCTCTTTTTCCTTCTAAAGAGGCGCTTCCGCTCTTTCTTTTTCTCCCGATATCGCTCCTTAACAGCCCGCGTTGCTCCCGACTGCAGAGTTCTCCTGTAGGCTGCGTCTTTTTCTGCAGTAGCAAGTCGGCACTCCTCATCGTACCAAGTCCGACTTCGAGGGGACTCGGAGTACCCGAGTATCTCCTTGGCAGCCGTACTCATGGAGTGTGATATACGATTCCACTGTTCGCATATATCGGAAGAAGATGGGGAGGTTTCCCTGAGCAGTTGGGCGAGTTTGGCTTTGTAGGCATCAGAGGTCCCTTGTGATTGCAGCTTCTCGACGTTTAGCTTTCGACGTGTGCCAGAGCGTGAGGCATTTGCCACACTGAGCCGCGTGCGTACCTTGGCTGCAACCAGGTAGTGATCCGAGTCTATGTTGGCTCCTCGAATCGCACGCACGTCTAGTACACTCGATGAGTGCCTTCCGTCGATCACAACGTGATCAATCTGATTTCGTGTTCGTTGATCAGGGGACTTCCAGGTCGCCTTATGGATGTCGAGGTGTTCAAATCTCGTACTACTTATGACCATGTTCCGGCCTGCAGCAAAGTCTATTAGCCTCTCTCCGTTACCGGAGGTTGTTTCATGAAGGCTAAATCGTCCGACTGTCGAACCAAAGACTCCTTCTCTCCCGATTTTCGCGTTAAAATCGCCTAGCACGATCTTTATGTCGTGATCGGGGCAGCGCTCGTATAGTTGTTCCAGGCGCTCATAGAATTCGTCTTTTGTCGAGGTGTCCTTGTCTTCTGTTGGCGCGTGTGCACAGATAAGACTAATATTAAAATATTTTGCCTTAAGTCTAAGCGCGGCAAGCCGCTCATCAACTGGTGTAAAGCTGATGACTGAGTGGAGTAGTCTATCACTCACTGCAAAGCCGCACCCAAACTCGTGCTTGGAAACATGCCCGCTGTAGTATATCTCCCAGGGAGGTGGTTTCGGTTTTTTCTTCTCTTTTGGTAGCGCTATTATCTTGTTCCCATATCCAATCCATCGCATTTCTTGGAGTGCAGTAACGTCCGATGAGTATTTTTTGAGGACTTTCACCAAGTCGATATCATCACCCTCTCCGTTGAGGGTGCGTACATTCCAGGTGCATATCCTCAAATCGTGGTCCTTAAAACGTTTGCGTGGGTCGTCGTCAGGGGGGTCCGTATCCGAGGCATTGTAGTCGCAGTTTTCATTGGTGGAGATTTTTTTACGGTGGTGGGTACCAAACCCGACGCACTAACCCTATATATTATACCCTGTAGGGAAGGGCGGGTCGCCGCTCACGTTAGTCAGCAGCAAATGCGGGTGCATTGCCACTGCTTCCGGTGGTCACCACGAGGAGGTGTGAGTCGACTTGGGACGTAGTAAGCCAGGATCACGCTGGGTTCGCCAAGTTGAACCGATCAGCAGCTTTACCTGACCACATACGCCCCCATTAGGTCCAGAAGATCTATGACTAGAAGTTCTGAACGACCACCAAATTAAATTTTTTTTCCTTTTTTAAAAATTTAAAAAAAAAAAAATATTTTAAAAAAAAAATAATTTTTTTTTTTTTTTTGTTTTATTTAAAAAAAATTTAAAAGGTGTTTTTTATGGGATTTTTAAAAAAAAGAGAGACCACGGCTAGAATGGTTGGGTTGTTTGGGGTTGGGGGGGGGGGGAAAAAACTTTTAAACTTTTTAATTAATATCCATCCCCCCAACCAACAACCAAAAACCCCCCCAAACCCAAAACAAAAAACCAAAACCTCGTTTTCTTTTTTTCTTAATAATTTTTTTTTTTTTTCCTCCTCCCCCCTCCCCCCCTTCCCACAAAAAAAACCATTCCCCCTTCCCCCCATTCCCCCTTCCTCTTCATTTTTTTTTGGTTTGTAATTTTTCTTCGGGGTAAAAAAAAAAAATTTTTTAAACAAACCACCCCCCCAAAAAATTTTTCCCCCAAGCCCCCATTTTTTGTTGGGGGAAAAACTTCCTCTTCCATTTCGTACTACAAGTATTTTTGATTTTTCGCTGTTTATAGCAAGTTTCCATATATTGCAGTATGTCTGTGTAGTATTTATCATTTCCTGCAGCATTTCTGGTGTCTCCGCCATCATGACAATATCATCAGCATAAATCAGCACCTTGAAACGATGAGTACCTAGACTGACGCCTCCAGCCAGTTCGTCTACAATATCATCGACATAGAGTGCAAATAAAAGGGGACTGAGTAAACACCCTTGTTTGACGCCTTGGTTTGTGGTGAATCCTTCCGACAGGCTTCGGCCATCCCACACTCTTGTGGTGTTATTGTTGTATAAGCTCTCTAGTGTTTTTATCATTTTGGTGGATACGCCCAAGTTGCTTAGCTTATACAGTAGGCTGTCCCTATTTACTGTGTCGAAGGCTGCCTTAAAATCTATGAAGAAGCAGTACATCTTTTTTCCTTTGCTGAGGTATTCTTTTGCTATTGCTGTAAGAACGTAAATGCAGTCGACTGTAGAATATCCTTCTCTGAAGCCCATCTGGTTTTCACTTAAGAGCTGGTATTGATTGGTAAAAAAATAATAATAAAATAAAATTTAAGTATAAAAATTTGTATAATTTTATTATGCAGACGGCCTTGATGCCATGCTAGTTATATCACCTTCTTTATATGATAAAATAAAATAAAAAACGAGAAAACCAAGCTAACTTCGTCTTTGCCAAAGTTTTTATACCCTTGCAAATGTTTTAATACATCAGAGTTTAAGAACGCCAGCATTAAAACAAACTATTTTTCTAAATAAAACCCACTTTTCGACCGATAGTTCCACAGCTATGATATAGTCACCGATTTGACCAAAACTTCCAAATCTTGTAAAAGCGTATAATATTAATAATCGCGAAGTGAGACACGTTAACAAATAAAAACAAAAAAATTTTCCATAAAAACCCACTTTCGACCGATAGTTCCTATGGCACTTTAAAATATAGTCATCCGATTTTGACATAAACTTCCAAATCGTGTAAAGCGTATAATATTAATAATCGCTGAAGTGAGACACGTTAACATTAAAAACAAAAAATTTTTCACAAAGACCCATTTTTCGACCGATAGTTCCTATGGCAGCTATAAGATATAGTCATCCGATCCGGTCGGTTCCGACATATTAGCAGTGTGCAGTAAAAAGAAGACTCTGTGCAAAGTTTCAGCTCGATAGCTTTAAACCTGAGAGACTAGTTTGCGTAGAAACAGACAGACAGACGGACAGACGGACGGACAAAGCTCAATCGACTCAGCTCGTCACCCTGATCAAGAATATATATAGATTATAGGGTCGGAAATGAATATTTCTATGCGTTGCAAACTTCTGGGCAAAATTATAATACCCTTTGCAAGGGTATAAAAAAAATATATATTAATTGAGCATGATTGAGTGTTATTGTGCAGATATTGTAAGAAAGATCACACGCAAACTCGAATAATGGACAACATTAACTCAATTGAATTGTAAATGTAAATGTAATGCAAAATTGGCTATACAGCCAAGCCAAGCTTTTCACAATCTCTTGGCGTGTGTGCTTGAAATTTTTCGCACAAGAGAAAGGGACCTACAGTTTTACGCCGAGTCCGGACGTCAAAGTTTGGGAATTGCTTCTTCATGGCTAGTTACTTCACAGCTGGCGCCAATAGCTGGTGGTGAAGGTGACCGTATGTATAAAAGCTAATTTCTAAAGAAAGAAAAAAACTTTTTTTTTTGATGTTCCGAGGCGGGATCGAACCCACGTCCTCCCGCCCAGCAGTCCAGCACACTAACCGCTGGGCAACACGCGGCCACAACTCGATTAAATTATCTGGGGAAAAAAGTCCCAATTCAAGTTTGACGTAAATTTTAACTGCAGTAGACTTATATACGGTATCACATGAGAAAAAATTATTTGCTCATAACTTGAGAACCGCTTATCCGAACTTTATAATTTCGACAAATCGATACATATTACTAATAACTAACTATTTCTAGAAGGTACGAATCATCTATCTACACAACTGTGAGAGATATGATTTTTTTTTCAAAATTGTGGGGGCGGGAGGGGGCGTGCCTAAAATTTGAAACAAATTTGATCTGCGTGCAGACAATAGGAGTCTACAAGTCAAGTTTGGTGGCTCTAGCTCTTATAATCTTTGAGATTTATGTGTTCATACAGACAGACGGACGGACGGACGGACGGACAGACGGACAAGACTTATCGACTCGGCTATTGATGCTGATCAAGAATATATATTCTTTATATGGTCGGAAATGATTCCTTCTGCCTGTTACATACATTTGCACGACTTTAGTATATATTATATATATATACTAGCAAATTACCCGACGCGCTTCGCTGCGCCTTCAACAGTATAGAACAAAACAATATTAGATATAATAATACATCGTAGAACCCAGAAATCGAACTTTGCTGATGGGTTTTCCCTCCAACTCCCACCCCCATTCCATCCACTCTACACCCAATTCCCACTCAAATCCCACCCACATCCCTCCCACCTCCAGCCCACTTCCCGCCCAAATCCCATCCACTTCCCACCTACATCACACCCACATCCTACCCACTTCCCGCCCACATCCCAACCACTTCTCATCTTCATACCACCCACATCCCATCCACATCCCTTCAACATCGGAAAATGAAAACACAAATGAATTCTCATTTTGACCTTACAAACCGAGTTCCAAGTTAATCGGATGAAAAATTGCTATTTTGCATGTAGAATTTTCCGGGCATTTTCACGCCAATGCGGATTTTCCGACATGGCAAAATCACATTTCAAATTATTTCGAATTCTATCCTTACAAACCGAGTTTGAAGCCAATCGGAAAAAATGTTTTTTTCATGCAGAATTTTCCGGCCATTTTCCTCGTGGGCGGATTTTCCAAAATCGGGAAATTACGTGTCGAATTATTTCGCGTACTTTGCCTACAACAACACAAGCCAAGTTTTAAAAAAGTTGCTTGGAAAAATTGATTTATTTTTAAAAGAGTATATCCAGCGGTCATGAATCAAAAATTTTGTTATGAAATGCAGCCTAAAAATTTTGGAAGCCCTGAAAGTCAGCCATTCATTTAACTCAGTGGCTTTTGTTGTGGAAAATTTTGTCTAAGTTTATTGCCTTCAAAATAAACGAAAATTGATTAAAACCATTGAAGTAAACTATGGAAAATAATGTACGGGTATGTTTAATGCAATTTCGATTCGTTTGTTCTATATATGTGCTTTGTCTCTCTTTTATGTGTATTTGTTGTGTGTTGTTTTAGGCGAGCTTAACCTCTAAAATTCTGTCGTGGGTAAAGTTTGGTGGATTGTCGTGGATTGTCGTAACTGTTACATATTGTTCATGGTCCTCTTACGATAGTCTAATCGTTTTATCCAAATTTTACAAACCCGGAAATCGTTCAGCCACTCGAGTTTGGCTGTTTGATTAAAGAACCAGCAGGCAGTGTCGAATAATAGACGACTTTTCATTGAGTTATGGACGATCAGATAGTTTGTTTAAAAAAAGAAAGGCAAAAATAAAAGTATGACTTTTACATTAAGTAGTAGTATGGACCCTCTGTGATGAGATATACTGGATACCGATTCGGATGATCGATATGGATAAAACTGTAAAAGATCGAATAAGATAAAAACCTAAGGTTGTGTTAAGATTAGCTCTGTAATCATATACATCATAAATCGCTAGATCTGCTATCGGCCGTCGGTATGGCGCCATTTATAAAAAAAGTCTAAGTGAACAAATTGGTTAGGACACCTCAAGGCCTAAAATCGTGTATAAACTGATTACAGCTCAATAGTTTGAAAAACAACAAAGTTAGTGAAAATCGGCCAGATCATTATATGGCAGCTATTTGGTCTAAGGTGCGAATATTTGTGTCGCTGGGGCCCGAAATTGGTATAAGCCAAATTTCGTGCAGAAATCTTTATAATCAGACTTTATGCCAAAAAAATCGACTTTGGGACCATTGTGCAATCTAAAAATAACATTTATCCCATACAAACTTTTCCGACGCTTTTCCGACTTTTCCGGGTGGAATTTTCCAAAACCCTGTCTTAGTACGCACTTTCACCACTAACAGAAACTCCTGTCCAAATTTCAGCTTTCTATCTCTTTCCGTTTAGGCTGTGCGAAGATTGCCAATCAGTCAGTCAGTCAGTGAATCAGTCAGGACACTCTCTTTTATATTTATAGAGATAATATCTATGCGTTGCAAACTTCTGGGCAAATTTATAATACCCTTTGTATAAGGGTATAAAAATGTAGCCGTTTGTGGTGCTGCGGGAAGTTTGTTTGCCTTTTGTGCGGGGGGTCGAGGGTTCGATTCCGCCTCGGAACAACTAATAAAAAATTTTCCTTTCTTTAAAAACTTTTACACATCTGCGGTCTTACATTTTCTGTGCACACTCTGGTATTGCTGTACGCACCGGTCTGGCTGATTAACCATCAGTGCCTTGAAAAAAAGTGGTTTTGCGGTGAACATCAGAACTCGTTACAGGATTATCTGAAACAAAAAAAAAAAAAAAAAAATGATACGCATCTTAAAGGAGATGTACACACCTGATCATATTATATAATTATATTTATGTAATTATAGATGGTTTTTTCGTACTTTTAGTGTTGACAACTTTTTAATTTTTGGCTTTTTGTTGTTGTCAATGTCTGGCCACACTGTGACAAAGAGTTGAAAGAGGGGCTGCCCCGTATATCAATGCTTTTCTATAAATTGCGAGTCCACCACACTTTTCGCCTGATCATAATAATAGGTACAGTCTCCGTTTCTCACAAGTATCAAGTGAATAATTTTGTAATCAGTGATCTTTTGGTAACTAAAGGTAAATCAAGTATAGCTCCTGTCAATACAGAGAATTAAATAATTATTTTTATACACTTTAAAAGTGTATTATTATTTTGCCCAGAAGTTTGTAACGCATAGAAGGAATCATCTCCGACCACATAAGGTATATATATTCTTGATCAGCATGACGAGCTGAGTCGATTAAGTTTTGTCCGTCCGTCTGTCCGTCTGTCTGTTTCTACGCGAACTAGTCCCTCAGTTTTGGAGCTATCGAGCTGAAACTTAGCACAGAGTCTTCTTTTTACTGCACACTGCTAATATGTCGGAGCCGTCCGGATCGGATGACTACTTCTTGTAGCTGCCATACAAATGTTCGTTCGAAAAATGGGTTTTAGTGAGAAAAACTGGTTTGTTCTCAATATTATCGCTCTCAAACACGGTCATGGGTAATATGTCATGTTTAAGCTGATTTGCGAAGTTTGGTCGAAGTTGCTAACCGTTGTGACAAGCTATTTCAAGTGTATCAAAACTGCGGTACAGAGGAAGTTAGCTTTGCCTTTCTCGTTTTTAGAAAAAATGGGTCGAAATTCTCATTGTACTAAAGAAGAAGCTCGATTGGTTCTTAGTCTGAAAAAAGAACGAAAATCTTTATTGCAGCCGAAATTGGAAATTCAGTTAGTGCTCCAACTATTCGAAGACGACTACAAGATGCGAACCTACCAGGAAGAATTGCGCAAAAGTCCCACTTATGCGCAAAAAAATATCACCATGAGGCAAACTTTTGCAAGGGACCACAAAGACTGGGTAGGATGCACCGGGGAGAAAAAATGGAGAAACATGTTATGGAGCGGTGAAACCAAGATTAATGGAAAGGAATTCCATCCACGGTTTACAAAAAAAAAAAAAGTCAAACATGGAGGTGGCAATATAATGGTATGGGGTTGCTTCTCCTGGTACGGCGTAGGTCCAATTAATCAGACTACGAACAAAATGAATGCTGAAGAGTACGAATCCGTATTGGAAACTGTTATGGTACCGTATGCTGAGGAAAATATGCCATTACGTTGGGTATTTTAGCAAGATTATGATCCTAAACACACATCAAGGCTGTTATCTAAATTTTTCGCAGACCAAAAAGTTGACGTTCTGAAGTGGCCAAGCCAATCCGCCGACCTTAACCCTATTGAAAACTTGTGGGGAGACTTAAAAAAGAAATTGGTTAAGCATTCATTTTCAAATAAACAAAAATTATGGGAAGGTATGGGAAGTAGAGACCTGCCAGGCTCTTATTAAAAGTATGCCAAAAGGAATAGCAGTAAAGGCCAATAATAGAGGTGGATACACTGGATACTAAGTTAGAAAATACTAATTTACCTAAAAAAAACACAAAATGAAAATTAAAATATTTTTTCTTAACAACACATGAAGTGCCTATTATTATGATCACACTGAAAACGTATCTAAAACACAAAATGATCTCTTTTAACATATAATTATATATATTCAGGCCTGTTCTCGTTTTCGATTTCGATCAAATCATGCGGAATCGGAATTGTTAAATGTTCTCGCTTTCAAAAATCCGACTGTGTTATTCGTCTTACTTCAAAATCTCAATTACCTTAATTCGATCCTCTGTAAAGTGGCGACGAAGGCGAATTCTTTAATTTTTTATCACAACCTTACCAATTCCGATTAATCGTTTCGGAAACAACAGGCCTGATTATATTATCCTAAAAAATATTATTAAAAACAAATAGTTTAAGAACCAATGAGAACAAATTTTAAGTTTGAAACAATGAATAAAACTGTTTGCTGTTACCTTAAAGTCAGAGTTCATGTGTGTATTAATATGATCAGGAGTGTATTTCTCGAAGTAATCAGGAAGAGTTTCTTTTTTTTTTCTATTTTTTACAGCACTTTGAAAAACGCTATTTTAAAAATAGAAAAAGTTGAAAAAAACTCCTCCTGGTTACCTCGAGAAATAAATCACATTTAAAATGCATATCCATTTTTTTTGGATCGGTTCAGTAAATTTTAAGTTCTGATGTTCACGAACTTCAAAAAAGACGCTTTCGGGAAAATCGATTTAAAGTTTTTCATACGGTAGCAATAGCACGGCCGGTCGTTTGAAACGCAGTAACTCCGTTAGTGTTACTCGGATTGACTTAAAATTTGTACACAATATTTTCCACATATTGATCATTAAAAAAAAAACATAACCCCCCCCCTAATGGTAACTGGCCTGGCCGATGGCAGTCCCAAAACCGCCTGGCGGCTGGCTGACAATTTGTGAACGTCTGGCGTTGCTGTGCTGATCGGCCAGTCCGATGATTACCCCTTAGCAAACGGACGGATGGTTGACTTAAATTGTATGAGCATCTGGGAGTACTGTGCCAAACGGGTCACCGGATGCTTTGCTTTTGGCAGCACCCGACACAAAAAAACTACTACTGGGTTGTTATATAACGATATTGCATTTATGTTAACAATTTAGTAACTATTTGTATACCCTTGCAAAGGGTATTATAATTTTGCCCAGAAGTTTGCAACGCATAGAAATATTCATTTCCGACCCTATAAACTATATATATTCTTGATCAGGGTGACGAGCTAAGTCGATTGAGCTTTGTCCGTCCGTCTGTGTGTCCGTCTGTCTGTCTGTTTCTACGCGAACTAGTCTCTCAGTTTTAAAGCTATTGAGCTGAAATTTTGCACGGAGTCTTCTTTTTACTGCACACTGCTAATATGTCGGAACCGACCGGATCGGATGACTATATCTTATTGCTGCCATAGGAACTATCGGTCGAAAAGTGGGTCTTTGTGAAAAAACCTTTTTTGTTTTTAATGTTAACGTGTCTCACTTCAGCGATTATTAATATTATACGCTTTCAAATAGATTTGGAAGTTTTTGTCAAAATCGGATGACTATATCTTATAGCTGCCATAGGAACTATCAGTCGAAAAGTGGGTTTTAATGAGAAAAATTATTTTGTTAGAGCGAAGCTCTTTTACGGACGTCAGACTGGGGGAGTAAATCTTGAAAAATTTTGTCTTTGCGACAGATTTTTTGGGGGATGCCTTTGAATTTTGTCTTTGAATTTTGTATTTGCAAAACCAGCAGCTTTTATCTTTACAGTAGAAGCAGGTGGGTTGTGTGTGGAGTGGGATAGTGTGCGGTGGAAGTGGGGGGAAGTGGTGGGAATCAGGTGAAGATTTGGTGGGGATCTGGTGGGGATCTGGTGGAGATCTGGTGGGGATCTGGTGGGGATCTAGTGCGGATCTGGTGGAGATCTGGTGGGGATCTAGTGCGGATGTGGTGGAGATCTGGTGGGGATCTGGTGGGGATCTGGTGGGGATCTGGTGGGGATCTGGTGGAGATCTGGTGGGGATCTGGTGGAGATCTGGTGGGGATCTGGTGGGGATCTGGTGGGATCTGGTGGGGATCTGGTGGGGGATCTGGTGGGGATCTGGTGGGGATCTGGTGGGGATCTGGTGGGGATCTGGTGGGGGATCTGGTGGGGGATCTGGTGGAGATCTGGTGGGGATCTGGTGGGGGATCTGGTGGGGATCTGGTGGGGATCTGGTGGAGATCTGGTGGGGATCTGGTGGGGATCTGGTGGGGATCTGGTGGAGATCTGGTGGGGATCTGGTGGGGATCTGGTGGAGATCTGGTGGGGATCTGGTGGGGATCTGGTGGGGATCTGGTGGGGATCTGGTGGGGATCTGGTGGGGATCTGGTGGAGATCTGGTGGGGATCTGGTGGGGATCTGGTGGGGATCTGGTGGAGATCTGGTGGGGATCTGGTGGGGATCTGGTGGGGATCTGGTGGAGATCTGGTGGGGATCTGGTGGGGATCTGGTGGGGATCTGGTGGGGATCTGGTGGGGATCTGGTGGGGATCTGGTGGGGATCTGGTGGGGATCTGGTGGAGATCTGGTGGGGATCTGGTGGGGATCTGGTGGGGATCTGGTGGAGATCTGGTGGGGATCTGGTGGAGATCTGGTGGGGATCTGGTGGGGATCTGGTGGAGATCTGGTGGGGATCTGGTGGGGATCTGGTGGGGATCTGTGGTGGAGATCTGGTGGGGATCTGGTGGGGATCTGGTGGGGATCTGGTGGGGATCTGGTGGGAGATCTGGTGGGGATCTGGTGGGGATCTGGTGGAGATCTGGTGGGGATCTGGTGGGGATCTGGTGGGGATCTGGTGGAGATCTGGTGGGGATCTGGTGGGGATCTGGTGGGGATCTGGTGGGGATCTGGTGGAGATCTGGTGGGGATCTGGTGGAGATCTGGTGGGGATCTGGTGGAGATCTGGTGGGGATCTGGTGGGGATCTGGTGGGGATCTGGTGGAGATCTGGTGGGGATCTGGTGGGGATCTGGTGGAGATCTGGTGGGGATCTGGTGGGGATCTGGTGGGGATCTGGTGGGGATCTGGTGGGGATCTGGTGGGGATCTGGTGGAGATCTGGTGGGGATCTGGTGGGGATCTAGTGGGGATCTGGTGGAGATATGGTGGGGATCTGGTGGGGATCTGGTGGAGATCTGGTGGGGATCTGGTGGAGATCTGGTGGGATCTGGTGGGGATCTGGTGGAGATCTGGTGCGGATCTGGTGGGGATCTGGTGAAGATCTGGTGGGGATCTGGTGGGGATCTGGTTTAGGTCTGGTAGGGATTTGGTGGGGATCACCAGAGAGTGGCTGCATTAAGGTCAAGTTTTGAATTTTGTGCTAAAAACTATAATGTTATCTGATGACTTAACATCGACTTAACAGTGACTTAACAGTGACTTAACAGTGACTTAACAGTGACTTAACAGTAACTTAACAGCGACTTAACAGTGACTTAACAGTGACTTAACAGTGACTTAACAGCGACTTAACAGCGACTTAACAGTGACTTAACAGTGACTTAACAGTGACTTAACAGCGACTTAACAGTGACTTAACAGTGACTTAACAGTGACTTAACAGTGACTAAACAGTAACTTAATAGTGGCTTGACAGTGACCTATTATTTTTAAAATTAAATAACATTTATTTATACAGAGTCCAGAAGGTGTATTTTTGCCATTACTTAAGTCGGTTGTATGAACGTAAAGAGCTTCGCTCGTACCGTGCGTCCCATGACACACACTCTTTTTTTTTTAATGTTAACGTGTCTCACTTCAGCGAATATTAATATTATACGCTTTCACATAGATTTGGAAGTTTTTGTCAAAATCGGATGACTATATCTTATAGCTGTCATAGGAACTATCAGTCGAAAAGTGGGTTTTAATGAGAAATTTTGTTTTTGTTTTTAATGTTAACGTGTCTCACTTCAGTGATTATAATTATTATACGCTTTTATACAGATTTGGAAGTTTTGGTCAAAATCGGATGACTATATCTTATAGCTGTCATAGGAACTATCGGTCGAAAAGTGGGTTTTAGTGAGAAAAATTTTTTTGCTTTCAATACTATCGCTCCTAATCTTTGTCCAAATCAATATTATATACTATCACACCATTCTATCAAGTTTGATTCAAATCGGATGACTATAGTATATAGTTGCCATAGGAACGATCGGTCCAAAATGTAGTTCTAGTGAGAAAAACTTTTTTGATGAATATATCGTATAGCCATATAACAAGCTGGCCGCATATATCATGCTCCAAGGGTATAGTATAAACTTCGGTCGAGCCGAAGTTAGCTTCCCTCTAGGTTTTGACTTGAAATCATTATCGAACACAAATTTTTTACTTTAAGCCCCGTACGGAGTACGACGAAAAATTCGTTTCGATACAGTATTTCATATAATTACTACTATGAAACTATCTGGTAAATAAAAACATACGGCGTGTGTTGAAAAATTGTCGATAAAAAAAATGAGTTTTTGCTGTTGGTGTATGTACTATTTCGTTAAATTTGAAGGTGTTTCCGTGTTAAAGAATTTAGGTTTGATAGGATTTCGGACAGATTTTGCGTATGAACAAATATCACAATTATTAATAATTTCATGAATGGCTGTTCTAATTTTTGGGTTGTAAATTCGATACTTAAGGCCTTCGTATGTAAGTAAAATTCCACAATGTCCCGTTTCAGATATGTAGCAGTTTAAGTTTTCAGATCGTCCTCATCTAGAAGGTCTCTAGCAAAATATGAACATCTAACAAATTTTACGTTTGTATTCGCTTTTCTGAAGTCTATCAAAACTTTTTGCACTTTGTAGTAATTGTGATCAGATATTATTAAATATTGTATAAACACCAACTTTTCCCACTTTTATTTGTCTTCTGACGATATCTGCAACGAACCCCTGATCGATATCATTTTGGTCTTTAAAGATTCTTTAATTTCCGAACGGTGATTCGGTTTTGCTCGGTTTTTCTTGCACAAGGAGAATTTGCGTTCTAAGTCGGTTTACAACAGTTTCGAGTATACCAATGATGATCGTGCAAATCTTCCTCCTGAGAATGGCAAGTTTGTACATCAATGGTATATATGGTGATATTTTCTTGGTGTGTACCCTCGATCTGCATCGGATTATCGGTGGAATTGGGAAAGCCTCCAGCGTTTATTTCATAAGTGTCACTGTTTATTCGACTTAGATAATCTGCTAAGAAATTACATTTCCCTTTTATGTATTCTATTTTAAAGTTGTATTCCCCCAGTTCGATACGCCATCTTTGAAGGCGAGGACTTATATCTTTGCCAAAATACTTTACCATCAGCCACTTGAGTGGTTGAGGATCATTTTCAAGATCGAACTCTATTTCTTTTTAAAGTCGGGATACCTTAATATTAGTGGATTGGTCACTATGTCCTTTAATTGCTGAAAGGAAAGAATAAAACTAGGATAGTTTACGTTGACCGCTTGATCTTGCCCAAGGTATTTGGTCATTGGAAAAGCTATTTTTGCGTAATCCTTGATGAACTTACGATAAAAACCTGTCGTCCCCAAAAAGGCTCTCAAAGTTGTCTCTGAATCTGGTAATTTAAGGTTTCGTATAATCGCAACCTTCGAAGGATTTGGCTTAACTCCAGTAGTCGTAAGGGCATGTCCTAAAAACTGGGTTTCTATTTTAAAAATTTGCACTTGTCTACTTGGATTTTAGGCTAACCTTTTGAAGCGCTTTAAATATTGAAATTAAATTGCAAATATTTTCCTCTAAAGACAAGCTAAATACCAAGATATCGTCCATATAGACCACGCTTATTTTGATAATGAAATCGCGAAGGACAGAGTTCATTAACCTTTGAAACGTCGAAGGGGCATTTTTGAGCCCAAAACGCATACAATTAAACTCGTAATGGCCGTGGGGTGTAGAGAAAGCAGTTTTGCGTCTGTCCTCTTCCTTAAGGAGAATTTGGTGAAATCCCTTAGCCAGATCGATTGTTGAACAAGAATGAAAGTCGGTCAAGCCAGACTATATTTATACTCTGTACCTAGAGTAGGAGCTGAATGCGGTGCTGCTGCTGCGCTCATCTCTACGTTTCTCTCTCCCCCTCTCTCTCTTTCTCTCTCTCTCTAAGAATGTGCGGCGTTGGTTGTGAGATGGTGGGAGGGGTGGCGGGGGGTAATTCACTTATTTGCTCATAACCTGAGAACCGCTCATCCGATCTTTCTCATTTCTTTGGCAAATCGATACATATTGCTAATGACTAACTATCTCTAGAAGATTCATATCATCTGTCTACAAAACTGTGGGAGAAATTAGGTTTTTTCAAAATTTCGAAAGCGGGAGGGCGCGTGGCATAAATGGAAAATAAACCTGATCTGCCTGCAAATATAAGAAGCATTTGTCCCGTACATGTCAAACCTCTATCTCTTACTATCCCTGAGATCTGTTTGTTCATACGGACGGACGGACAGACGGACGGACAGACGGACATGGCTATATCGACTCGGTTGTTGATGCTGATCAAGAAAAATCGCGCGATTTTTTATACTCTGTACCGAAGGTACATAGAGTATATTAAGTTTGTGCAAAAGTATGTAACAGGGAGAAATAATAATTTCCGACCCTATAAAGTTTATATATTCTTGATCAGCATCAACAGCCGAGTCGATATAGCCATGTCCGTCTGTCCGTCTGTCTGTCCGTCTGTCCGTCGGTCCGTCCGTATGAACAAACAGATCTCAGAGATGGTAAGAGATAGAGGTTTGGCATGTATGGGACAAATGCTTCTTATACTTGCAGGCAGATCAAGTTTATTTTCAATTTTTGTCACGCCCCCTCCCGCCCCCGCAATATCGAAAGTCATATCTCCCACAGTTTTGTAGATAGATGATTCGTACCTTCTAGAGATAGTTAGTCATTATTAATATCTATCTTTTTGCCGAAGAAATGATAAAGATCGGATGAGCGGTTCTCAAGTTATGAGAAAAAAAGTGTAATATAGACGCCTCCAACGCACACGCAAACAACACCGCATTGCATGGATCAAAGAGAGAGAGAGAGAGAGAGAAAAGAGGAAAAAAAACTTAGGGTTGAACACAGTGGCAGCGACGCATTCAGCATATACACTGGGTACAGAGTATGTTATAGTCGGGCTTGACCGACTTTCTCACTTGTTTTAAATTATTGTCTGTCCTTCTTTTTTAAAATTTTTGGCCTGCGGCGCATTCTCAATTCTTCACATTTATTTTTATTAAAGCCAACAAACCGCGAATTTTTTGGGTCGAATGATTAATTTGGAACAAATGTTGTTGTGCTGAAAGCAACCACAGTTTCGAATTATTTCGAAGCCAACCAACAATTTAACTCTAGAATACTAAATCAATTTCGCGTCCACGCTGCTTAAACCTCAATAACATGCAGAAAAGAAAAAAAATAATGAACGGTACTTTCAATCAAGAGATAACAAAATGAACGGTACTTGAAATGCTGAAGTTTCTCGTGTTCAATGCAAAAGGTATATTTTTGAAAATTCGGGCGTTATGTCACTGTTCAAAGGGACATCATGCCCGCGGATTTTATGACACACCGAATGCGGGCGATATGACACTTTTAAAAGTGACATAAAGCCTGCGGGCGCTATGTCACTGTTAAAAGCGACATAACGCCCGCGGGCGTTATGTCAGCGGGCGTTATTACATGCACCCAAAAAAATACCTTCATTACACATTTTTTTGAAAAAAATTAATGCCAAAATGTGTAACGGCATGAAAATACTCAAAAAAATTTTTTTAATAGTATGAGGTGGAAATAGGTGGTTATAATGCATTTTTGCCTGCTGAACCTGAATCTGGGCTTTAAATTACTCTAGGTGGTCGAGAATCCGAAAAACATAACCTCTAAGTAACAAAAAGTGTGTTAAAATTATATTAATTTTAATAATTGATAAATATCGAGGGCAAACCAGCAAAATCGGTATTTCCAACATCGGAAAATGAAATCACAAATGAAATCGAATTTAATCCTTACAAACCAAGTTTCAAGCCAATCGGATGAAAAAAAATTTTTTGGCAAGCAGAATTTTCCGGCCATTTTCCACGTGGGCGGATTTTCAAAAAATCGGGAAAACATGTGTCGAATTATTTCGCGTACAATGCTTACAAACCAAGTTCCAAGTCAATCGGATGAAAAAAAATTTTTTTTATACAGTTTGGCTTTATGGAAAAAGTGTAACGTCCGCAACGTAACGTCCGTAACAGACGGAAAATAAAGATATTTTAATAACGGGACGACTTATCATTCTTTTGAAAGCTGGGTTGAAATGGTCGTTTATTCCACTTAATTTTTTGTAATAAGGCTTTTTTGTTTATTATGCAAAATTCGGTAAAAAATGTGGAAATGTACATAAACCTCTAGGTCGACTTCCATTTTATGTAACGTCCGCAACGGAACTTTCATCAAGCATAACTTTTTTCAGAAACAGATAACCTTTTATTTTAAATTGGGTTTGAAAGTACTCCCAAAGAACTGCATTTTGCAAAAAAAATTATTAAAACATACCAATGTGGACGCCAGCTGTGTCAATTTTAACAAGCAAATTTGCGTACAAATGTAACGTCCGCAACGCAGGATTAGCCCATATACAAATCTAAGGTAACGTTGTTAAGCATAAGTTTTTCCTCAGGGTAATTTATAATTGCATTCAAATCTTTTAGTATGTTTCCCCCAATTATGCCATCGAAATTATGGTGAGAATTGTATTCCAAGAATTTGCACCAATAATTGTCTGTTTGGAATTCTTTAAATGAAGGAAATCTACAAAGTGTGTTTACTTTGATAATATTTCCCATGGCTTTGACCTCTACGTCGACATTTACTCTCCATTTAGGATGGCAGACTTTTTCGTTAATGAAGCTGAAATCCCACAGGAGTTTTAATTTTTATATGGGGTAAATTTCTGGTTTCTAGTGGCCGTCTGTGGTCCAGTGGATAGTGTGCTGGACTGCTGGGCGGGAGGTCGTGGGTTCGATCCCGCCTCTGAACATCTAATAATAAAAGTTTTTTTCTTTCTTTAGAAGAATAGCTTTTACACGTACGGTCACCTTCACCAGCTATTGGCGCCAGCTGTGAAGTATCTAGCCATGAAAAAGCAAATTCTCAAACTTTGCCGTTCGGATTCGGCGTTAAACTGTAGGTTCCTTTCTCTTGTGCGAAAAATTTAAGGCACACACGCCAAGAGATTGTGAGAAGCTTGGCTTGGCCCCAATTTCTGGTCCCTCTGATTGAAAATTTGCTTTAATTTGACCTACATTCATAAAAGCAGGAGTATTATTATTATGAGAGCTATTTGAATTAGCTGACTGATGAGTATGAGTAGTATTAGCAGACATACGGGAGTTACTAGAAACATTATCAGGGTTTTTATTATTCGAATTATCTCGGTTTTCCTCCTATTTCTTAGAATATCTCCTATTTGAACTGCTGCGATTATCGTCGGTCGGTTGCTGAGGTTCATTCGAAATTTGCTCATTGTTATTCTGGCTATCATTGCTGAAGTTAGTTCTGAAACTAGTTTTATTAAATTTATTTTTTCGAATTGGCCCATAAAGTGTATTACTTTGGTGTCGGGCTTCTTCAATAATTTTATATGCGTCATCTAGTGATTTTGGATCTCTGGCGACAATCATAGTTTTAGTAGGCTCTGGTAAATTCTCGCGAAAGACTCTAAGTGCAATCCGATTAACTTCAGTTGTAGTATAGGTCTCGTCAGAATGTGTTAGCATTCGGTTGTGCAATCTGTTAAAAATTTCGTTAATCTTGTCATAATATTGCTCAATAGTCGACTCGACCCTACACAATTTAAGCATGTCCATTAGTTCATCGCTGTTTTCTTTTTCGCCAAAATGTTTTATTAAAATTATTTTAATCGATCCCAAGAATCTACTTTTGCATATATGTGCAAAACAGGTCTTGTTAAACCAGTGCATTTGTTTTTTATTTAACTGAATAAAATATTTCTAGATTGTACATCGAACGACTCAAATGATGGTATAAGTTTATCAACTTGCTCTAGAAAATCTGGTAGCTGATTTTTATCTGAACCGTCAAAATCTTGTATAGCCTTTATACAATTTAAATAAAGATTAAGTGCCGCTAAATGTTCAGAATTCATTATGATGCTAGTAATTTTTAACAAAGGTAGACTAGTTATTTAGTTTTGTTTCTTTTAAATTTGTCCCACTGTCGGCAACTGCCTGCCCACGCATAGAAAACAGTAAATGATAGTTATGTACGTACGCCGAACACGATGATGATGGTCAAGCTTGGGGTCCAAGTCGACAGCGTGTAACCTTCTGCGTTTGGGTAAATCAAGCCGGTAAATGATCATTAAGCCGTTGGTGATAAGACTTGCATGCAGCGTCCATAGGCTGTAGTTTGCGTGATGATCATTAAGCCTCTGCCGGTAGACTTACATGCGATAAATTTTTGTGCCATGTGCTTTCGAAAAATCTCGAACGCAATTTTGATTGAATAAATGCTGAGAAATGTGTAATCCATGTAATTCATTATCCGTGGTGTTTAAGAGTGGTTTTAATCCTCGTTGCCAGATACATTAAAGCTTAGTCTTGATAGGATTAGCCTTAAGAAAAGGGTGCCCGGCTTCAGCACCAGGGCAGCCAGTGTTTGGATGAGACTTCTTTGCCAAATCCGTGGTTGTTTCCAATACAGAGGTAGCCAATCTTTGGAGTAGGCTTCCTTGCCTAATCCAACAGTCGAGCGTTTGGATGGTTGTGGATTCCTTTCCGCAACTATTTAACCCCAGTAAAGGAACAGTTTAATTAGCTTAGTAATTTTATTTAATACAATCCGAACTCTGAATGTATGCGTCTTCTCTTATCTGTATGCTCTATGCTTTGTGCTTATGCTACGTGTACATGCAATTGTATGAGAGCTTACGATATAAATAATAGTGTATGTTATTTGTATATATAACTATATGGGTTGAAGAAAGCATGCCCGACTATTGGGACCTAAGTGTTCTTTGCCCGAACTATAAAAAAGAAGACCCTGCAGTTTGCGCCAACTACTGCGGGATCAGTCTCCTTCCTATTGCATATAAAGTTCTGTCGCGAATTATATGCGAACGTCTAACCGCTTATTGATACACTGATTGGACCTTATCAGTGTGGCTTTAGACCTGCTAAGTCCACCACAGACCAGATATTTACATTACGACAAATCCTGGAGAAAATCTACTAGAGAGGCATCAAAACATCCATCTTTAATTGATTATAAATCAGCCTTCGACACACCAATAAGGTCAAGGTTCTTTGAAGCCCAGTCGACTTTTGGTATACTAGCAAAGTACGTTCAACTTTGCATGATGACGTTGAGAAGTACACACGGTGTTTTCAGAGATTGAGAAGCAGTCTGTACTAATGGGTATTACTATTATTATACCCTTGGAGAGCGTATATTAAAATTGTCCGGATGTTTGTAACGAACAAAAGGAAATATCTCCGACCACATAAATCATGACGAGTTGAGTTGATATAGCCATGTCCGTCTGTTTCTATGCTATCTCCTCCGTCAGTTTTAAAGCTATCGTAACCAAACTTTGCACGAAGTCTTTTGATACAAATGCACTGAACATTTGTCGGAACCGGCCGGATCGGATGACTAAAGCAAATAGCTGCCATAGGAACGATTGGTCGAAAAAGTAGTTTTATTGAGAAAAACTTTTAGGTTTTCAGTGCTATCGCTGCCAAACCTAGTACTTATTAGTTTCGTATGATTTCACATAATTTTACTAAAGCTGTAATGACACTTTCAATTTTTAGAGACAATTTTAGTCACAATTTTGTTAACACACAATTCTGTCAAGTTTAATCCCAATCGGATGACTATAGCATATAGCTGCCATAGGAACGATTGGTCGAAATAGTAGTTCTAGCAAGAACAATTTTTTTGTTTTCAATGGTAGTCTATATACTAGTAAAAAAAATTAAAAATAATTTATTTGGATTTGTTTATAATTTTCTTTGGCGTTTAAAAATGAAATTTCTTGCTTTTTAAAACAAAAAATAGAGGAAAGCTAACTTCGGCTCGACCGAAGTTTATATTCCCTTGGAGCATGATATATTCCTGCCAATTTTTGATATGGCAGCTAAACGATATATTCATCCGATTTTGATCAAACTCTCTAAAATTGTGTTGAGACAGATAATATTTACACCTGAAACGTACAAACACGCTACCATTGAAAACAAAAAAAAATTTCTCACTAAAACTATTTTTTCGACCGATCATTCCTGTGGAAGCTATATGCTATAGTCATCCGATTTGGATCAGAATTGACAGAATTATGTGTTAGCATATCATATTGACCAGGAACGAGATTGGGAGCGATAGCACTGAAAACAAAAAAGTTTTTCTTACTAAAACTTTTTCTCAGATCTATTTTTTGTATGGCAGCTATACTATATAGTTGCCCGATTTGCATAAAACTTGCTGAAATTGTGTGAAAACATATAAAATTTATAAATACGGGGTTTGGTAGCGATAGCATTGAAAACAAAAAAGTTTTTCTAACTAAAACTACTTTTTTAAACCGATCGTTCCTATGGCAGCTATATGCTATAGTCATCCGATCCGGCCGGTTCCGACAAATGTGCAGCGTATTTATACCAAAAGACTTCGTGCAAAGTTTGGTTACGATAGCTTTAAAACTGACGGAGGAGATAGCATAGAAACAGACGGACGGACAGACGGACGGACGGACAGACGGACAGACGGACATGGCTATATCAACTCAGCTCGTCACGCTGATCAAGAATATATATACTTTATGTGGTCGGAGATGCTTCCTTCTGTGCGTTACAAACATCCGGACAATTTTAATATACCCTCTCCAAGGGTATAAAAATCAATTTCTATACATTTGCAAAGGGTATTATAATTTTGCCCAGAAGTTTGCAACGCATAGAAATATTCATTTCCGACCCTATAAACTATATATATTCTTGATCAGGGCGACGAGCTGCTTTGTCCGTCCGTCTGTCTGTCTGTTTCTACGCAAACTAGTCTCTCAGTTTTTAAGCTATAGATTAAGATGATCAATCGCCCTCATTAAGTTTATAAGTTTACAAATCGGAATTACAGGGGACGAAATCAAAGATGTAGAGAGCAAGAAATCCAAAAATTTGACTTAGTTGTAGGAGTAGTAGAAGTGGTTCTTTATTGAAAAGAAGAACAATTTGTATAATTAGGCATGGCTATTGCAGTCAGCCTTATTCTATAACTAGTACAGTGTAATATTTACTATTATTTATCCTTTGGGAGCTTTAGGAAGTCCCATCCTTTGGAGTTTTACCTGCCTTCCCCTCTCGTTGCGAGATAGCAGATCTTTCACTCCTAAGGACCGTCCCAGGCCTTATTAACCTAACTTAGTTTATAGCTTAATTATTTTCCTACAAAGCTTCGGCCAAGATGTTCGCTCTGTACTTGTAGGCATCTAGCAAATATTTTCCCAACCGACTCCAGGAATGCCCATTCAGCACCGCCTTCAACTCATCCATTGCCTTTCCCAGCAAGCAGACTCTAAGCTCCTTCAATTTTGGGCAGATGGCTATGAAGTGTACAACATCCTCTCTCGCGCTCATATTACAGAGACTTCACAGCTCACCTTTGCGTCTACCTGGACCATATGGCATGGAATTAAGGGACATTATCTCAGTTCTAGCTCTGAAAATATAGGAAATGGTAAAGTTATCGTATTGTTCCTTGAAATACGTTTCATCTCCTAGGTCATAGTCGAGAATCTTGACCGTGTTCCGAGTTTCCATTGCACGTGCACGTTGAACGAACGCCTCACGATTTTTGTTGCGAATAGCCGGCAGCAGTTTCGTGTGACCATTCTTCCAAGTCGAGGGATTGGAAACTGCCAGGTGCACTCTGTGTTCCACAGCAAGTTCCTCCCATTTTTTGAAAAACTGCGAAGACGACTCTTTCAGTGCAGTTGCTACTATTTTTGGGTACCTCTCATCTGGTAGCATCATTATTTTATTAATATAGTTAAAGTGGGTCTGCATCGTGTATTCAAACAGTTTCTGTAGTGAATGGCATAGGTTGGCATATCATTTGCGAGAAAGAATATTTTTTTACAAAGAACCTGAGCCGTTTTTCCACATCTTCATGCGCCTCCCATCCCCAAACTTACGCTGCATAGCACATAATCGATCTGGAAGTTGCTTGGAACATTTTGTGCTTTGTACTAGCGCTCACACTTTTCTTTCCCATGAGGGCTTTCCTCGTGGTATTTAACGCTCCGTTGGACTCTCCAAGTTTAATTTTAATGTGCCTTTTAAAGGACATATGTATTTGGGGTTAAGTGTCTAGCTTTCATTTCTTGCCATCCTTCCTCTTCCATTCCGGACTACCATCACTTTCAATTTTTCCGTATTTATCACTAGTCCCCATTTTTGGCAGTAATCTTGTACTTCGTCTATCATCTCCTGGAGCGTCGATGGTAATTCAGCAAGCAGAACCATGTCATCCGCATACATCAGTATTTTGTGGACAGCATTTCCGAAACGTGCGCCATCATTAAGTTGGTCTCCGATATCATTTATGAACAAAGAAAATAACAGCGGGCTTATGATGCAACCTTGCTTCACTCCACGGTTTGTCTCAAACCACTCCGAAAGGTTATTTCCATCCCATACGGCAGTCTTATTTTCCTCGTACAGACTCTTCAATTCATTGATAGTTTTGGACGATATGCCCATGGTCGAAAGTTTGTAAAACATTAAATTTCTGTTTATTGTATCGTAGGCTGCCCTGAAATCAATAAAAAAAGAGGAGCAGTTTTTTATTTACCCTCAGGAACTCCCTGGAAATCGACGTTAGCACGAATATGCTGTCTATTGTGGAGTATCCTTTTCGGAACCCACTCTGGTTTTCACTTAGTATCTTATGTTTTTCAAGGAAATAGTTTAGACGCGTTTAGGTTTTTAGCATAGTATTCAAAAACGAGATTCCTCTATAGTTTCCTGCATCGTTAGGGTCTCCTTCTTTTCCGACTTTATTTCGGCTTATCGCGAAGCGCACATCTGCAGTTGTGATTTCACGGTCCATCTCTTCGTTTCCATTAATCAGTAGCTCCCTAGTGTGCGTTGTTAGTATGTCGCTGAACAGTAGCCCTCTGTAGTATTCAGCTAGATTTTCGGCGGTAATTTGAATTCCTCTTCTTCCTGTTGAGCCGTTTGTTTGCCTTACCATTCCCCCAAATCTTTTACTGTTTCTGATACTATCTAGGGCCAGCTGGAGGCTTTGGTAATAAATGCAATGTCTTTCCACACATAGTTCTTTATATGCGCTGTTTTCTCTTTGATAGTTTGCTTTACTTTCAGGTGTGTTGGTCCGAGTTGGCTGTCTCAGCCAGTGCATCGAACGTTTTCTTGCGATTGTACAGGCTTCTTTGAGGAGATTGTGTCATTTTCCCTGGATCATGCAAAAGTCTATTGTAGTGCAACTTGGCCTCGAATAAAGTTAATTTTTCCAGTGGGGTCACCTTCTGTTCTTCCATTGAGAACTAACAGATTAAAATTATCACCTAATTCCAAAATGTTGGTGCCTTTTGAGTCAGTTGTTTTATCTTTAGCCGCTCTGCTGTTGCTTGCCCATAAACTATCAGCTCGTTCCTCTGCTACCTGTTGTTCTTCTCCTTTACGTCCATTTAGGTCGCCGACTACCATGATATTTTCTTTTCTGGCTTGTAGCAGAAAATCACAGAGCGCATTATAGTCATGTAACCAATTTGTGCAATTCAGGTACGTGGGAGCTATATATAGCTTCGCATAAGGTCCATCCATTTCGATAACTATTCTATTGGTTATATTTGCGAACATGCAGTTTGACGAGCGTTTAAACTTTTTGTTGATTCCATAAAGGCAGCCTCCATTTGCTCTGCCCCTTTCTACTAGTCTGACTGCCGGGGTCCAGTGAAGCTCGATCATCAGTACCTGTGTTAATAAAAGTCCCTGCCATTAAGGGTGTTTAGCTCCTTTTTCAGCTGCAAAAGGATACCCTGCAGTTCTGGAGGTGGCGATTGGCCATGCTGGAACTACCTACACCGCTACTTCCTACATGGGTACTTACTAGAGTGACCCTATGGTAAGCGAACACCGAACCACCCAAAAAAAACAAATATTTATGCCCTGTATATTCTGTAACCCACCGCGAACCAGCGTACATGGGTACTTCCCTGAGTAACCCTGTGGTAAACGAGCGCCGAACCAGTGTACGGAAAAAACACAAAGCGTAAGCGAAATTTTGGTTCTTTCTTTCGTCCACGCATAATTCGTTAAATAACAAAAACAATTGAAGTGCAAGCATCGTTGTTTTGTCTTTTAGTTTGCACGCGTTCTCTGCATGGCTGGAACATTCATTGCTTTTCCCGTGAATTGTGAAATAAAGTGTTAAACAAACAATCAAAGAAGTGATTAAAATAAAAAATATAATTATTTACAAGGAAAGACAAGCACTTAATTGAACTTTTAAATAAAAAATGTATAGAAACCGATGTATTAGAAGGCTCAAAAAGAGAACGTAAACAAGTATACATACAAATTAAATCGTGTAGCGGCAAACGAAATGGTGACTGAAAGTGAAAATTTATTTTGTGAACGCATTGACAGTGAAATAGAAGATGTAAAGGATATAGTTATTATTAACAATATTGACAGTGAAAATAATTTAGAAACGGAAAAGCAAAATAGATTGAATGAAGATTTAAAAAATTGGTTTTTAAAGCATAGGCCAACTCGTGAATGCGCTATGGACTTAGTAAATGTTTTGAAAAACAAACCATCAATAGTACGCTTGCTCTAGGTCTCGTTATGTTTGCACATAACTTCAAAAAGCAGGAAACACAACACAACACAAAGGAGGCTAAGTGGTCATACAGCTGTTTCACTGGTACCTCTACCAGATCATCAGTGACCTTCGCCTAATGTACTGGCCCCAACGACTCTTACTCTATGCCGGAGCTACCATAATCGTTTGGGAATTCCTAAACGACTTGACAGCAAAATCCGGCACACATAAGAACAGTGCTGGCTGCCAGTACCTTTGTGACTGTGTGTGTTCCCCAATCTTGGCTTTGCTAATGTTAGTGAGAGAGATTTCCTCCCCGCTTCTAACACAGTAACCAATAGTTTGAGTACAGAGTAGCATTCAAACCGGGGTTTTTGTTGCTATAAATGAAACTATTTCTGTTTAGTTTCAGCAACGACGCCGTGCCTGGCGTTTTTTACACATGTGTGTGCTTTAACGACCTTTATGATAATCAAACCATCAATAGTACGCTGGCTCTAGCCAAAAAAAAATAATTTGGACTCCGCGGCGCGCCTTTTCGTTTTAGAACGTTTAAATTATTTCAATTAACATAAATACTAATTTAAAACTGATAGATTTTATTTAAATTTTTCTTGTTTTCAGATGCAAAAATTTGGTCGAGGGCACTTGGTCAACTGAGGAGCAAATACGCAAAGCCTTGCAGCTACAAAAGAAGCTGCATTTTAAAAATAACAACATCAGAAAGAGAGAGAAAAACAACAACAATTTACAATAAAAATCACACAAATGAATACAAAATTTAGTTTTAAATTAAAGCTGTTTTATTTATTTACTTCTCGGTACCTACATAAGTACCCCTATCATAGGCAGCTATGTAACTATTCATATTATGGGTACCTACATAAGTACCCCTATCATGGGCACCCACGTAACTACCCATATTATGGGTACCAATGTAAGTACCCTTTTTAGCCACCCTAATACGGGGACCCATTACACTAGCTCTACGGTAAACGATGTGGTGGCGATTGACCCTATTTGCGGACATTTCATACAAAATACGAAATGAAGAAACGCATTGCATAGGATTGGTAAAGTAAGTAGAGGTGGTTTCCTAGTAAGTACTTATTTCACCAGCCTCGAACTACTTCCCCAGTACTGCAGGGTAGTATTATGCTGATGCCTTTCCGTGCTCAAATCCTTTTCAATATATATCCTCGATCCTGCTAGTTTTCTTCCGTTTTTAAGCAAGGCAATGGTCAATCCATTGTCGCAGTTTCCAGTTCCGCAATAATCCCTACCGTGTTGCCTCCCTCAAACACGATTCGCGTATCTCTCACCTTTGCTTCTGGTATTTCTAGTGTGGCACTTAGTAGGTAAAGTAAAAATTGGTCTTCATTAGTAAAAAAAATTCAGTAAAAAAAATAATTAAAACGAGAAAGGCAAAGCCAACTTCGTCTGTACCGAAGTTCTGATACACTTGAAAAAGCTTGTCTCAACGGTTAGCGACTTCGACCAAACTTCGCAGATCAGCTTAAAATCATTCAATAAATAATGTAAGTAATATTGAGAACAAATCACTTTTTCTTACTAAAACCCATTTTCCGAACGAACATTTCTATGGCAGCTACAAGAAGTAGTCATCCGATCCGGTGCAGCGTGCAGTAAAAAGAAGACTACATTGTATCAGAAACTTGTTGAAAATTTCCTTCGATAGATCGCGAATTGAAAAGAATTTTCATGCAATGATTGGTGCAAACATGGTTTCTTTTTAAATGAAATTGGAAAAATTCACGGTTTATAAAAAATATGTATATGATATTCATCTGATGTCAAATAAATAATAAAAGTAACAATTTTCTAATGACTTTACAATAAAATTTAATTACCATTACCATTTTCCAAGCTTAGGGCCAAGGCACATATTTTGCTCCAATTTTGATGAAAGTTTGGCTAAATAGCCATGATTGCAAACTTTGCATGACTTTAATTTAAAACTATTGTTTCGTACATAAATCAGTTTTTCGACAATGGCCGAAAAGTTCCCTAATTTGGCCAATTTAAGCCAAACTTTTTTTTTAAAATATGTGCAAATTATTTGCCTGTGGGAACTTAACACTAATTGTTTGTGTGGACAGTGGATAAATAATTTTAAAGTCAGTCGATTTAAAAAAAAATCTTTGACTGCAGGAGTTTTTTTTCACATACTCAAAATTATCTCAAAATTGTTTACCTTATTAACAACATTCGTTGAAAAATTTTAGGTTTGCGGTCTGTGTTTTAAAATTCGCTTGTGGAGACGGAGTTTGTAAACATTTTTGAAATATTGCTCTTTTCTGCGGTTCGCTCTTCCTTTATACGTTTAGTGTGGGTGTGAGTTTTTATTCACAAACGGCTTCTTGCATTCGATAGGTAATCGGTTTAATTACATTTGAACATTTTTGTTGTTCTTGCGGTTGTTGTCGTTTTCTGGTTCAAAGCTAACCAAAAATTTAAAACACTGGCCCATGCTTACAAACATTTTTTGAGAGCGGATTGTCTGAAAGTGAAAATGAAAACGAGAAATGATGAAATTCTGGTGTGAACTAGGATATTTTAGATCGGTCAATAAATAGCGGAGTTATGGAGTTTCCAAGTCAAAATTTCGAAAATCTACTAAGCGATGATTTTGTAACTTCTTTTAAAGTGTTTTAACTGTACGTCTTGGAGATGGTGAGAGATAGAGGTATGACATGTATGGGACAAATGCTCCTCGTACTTGCAGGCAGATCAAGTTTTTTTTCAATTTCCCAAAAATTGGAGGTTTGGACATGGCAATGTCGACGGCAAAATAGGAATCAATCAATCAAACAATTTAAAAAAAATGCCACATTTTCTAAATATTCGTATTCCTAAAATTATTACGAAGATTTGATAGACTGTAATAGTAGAGGGTATATATGGGTGATTCCATGAAAAATCGCCCACTGGGATTTTGAATGGATCGAATTAATTTTTTTCGTATTCCTTGTTGAAAAATAGTATATACGTATTTTCAGCATTTTGCCGAAATTCGCGTAATTCGCGGGAAAAAGCGATTTGAAAATTTTTAATTAATTTCAATTGCTTGCTATCCAAAGCCATTGGTGATAAAAATATTTTAAAAATCTGAAAATTAACATCTGAACAGAAACTTTCAAATTATTTACACTTAAAAATTTTAACAATTTATTTGGTATCCAAATCGCGAAAATAAGTAAACAAAAATTAATTGCCGCGAAAGGGACGTTTTTTTTTCTTCATTTTTTTCTCAAAATTTGGTCTTGTATCCAGGAATTTACTGCATTAAGCTGTAAATGGGCAGTCCAATAGTTCCAGAGTTATGGCCTTTTTCATTTATTTAAATTCACACAAGTCACTATAATACGGCTGAATTTTTAAAATCGCGGTTTTCCAACTGCTAAACTTACAATGGGTACAAAATCTTAACTATATTCAACCACAAAATATTACCCTCTTAAAATTAAAACATACTAAATCTGATATCGTTACTGAAAAGTGAATTCAAATAAATGAAAAATGGCCATAACTCTGAAACTATTGGATATCCCATTTACAGCTTAATGCAGTAAATTCCTGGATACAAGACCAAATTTTGAGAAAAAAATGAAGAAAAAACAAGTGAGAAAGTCGGTCAAGCCCGACTATAAAATACTCTGTACCTGTCTCTCTCTCCCTCTCTCTCCCTCTCTCTCTCCTCTCTCTCTCTCCCTCTCTCTCCCTCTCTCTCTTCCTCTTTCTCTCTTTCTCGCTCTCTCTAAGATTGTGCGGCGTTGGTTGTGAAAGGGTGGGTGGGTGGTGGGGGAGGGGGGTGATTCACTTATTTGCTCATAACTTGAGCTCATCCGATCTTTATCATTTCTTCGGCAAATAGATACATATTACTAATGACTAACTATCTCTAGAAGGAACAAACCCTCTATCTACAAAACTGTGGAAGATATGACGTTTTTTCCAAATTGCGGGGGCGGGAGGGGGCGTGGCAAAAATTGAAAATAAACTTGATCTGCGTGCAAGTATAAGAAGCATTTGTCCCATACATGTCAAACCTCTATCTCTTACCATCTCTGAGATCTGTTTGTTCATACGGACGGACAGACGAACAGACGGACGGACAGACGGACATGGCTATATCGACTCGGCTGTTGATGCTGATCAAGAATATATATGCTTTATAGGGTCGGAAATTTTTCCTTCTCCCTGTTACATTGTTTTGCAAAAACTCAATATACTCTGTGTACCTTTGATACAGAGTACATAAAGATAGGTACATTCATATTTAAAGAATTGGAAACTTAGTCGACTTATAGCCTATTTCCACTCATAGCTGTTAAATAATGATTACTATTCGTAATCATTACATATTTGATTATTTATTTTTCAAAGGCAAAATAATGATTACATTACGATTATTTTCAGTTTCACACGATGACCAATTAATTACTTTCAGAAATAATCAAAAATAATCGGGATTATTGGGGACTACCAAAAAGTAATCAAAGAATAATTGGACTACTTTTCGAGATTATTTTTTATTATTTAAAAAAAGCCTTAGACAGTTTTGTGGGCCTCAATACACATTAAGCTGCCGATGATTGAATGGAAGTGAGTCCTAAATTCAAGTCCCAGTTTAGGGCATGATTTTTTGTGTAATCTAGAATTTTAATACAATTGCAGTTTCAAATTTGTTTTCGCAACATGACCTGAAGTCATAAATGCGTTAACCAAAAATTAGCTACTTGGTTTTTTGGTGACTTTCCCGAAAGGTTTATCTGCGTTACCCCTACGTATTCTGTGCAACGTGACACTGGCGCATGAGCCAATTTGCCTTTACATTGAATTCGGGGTATTCATCTGAACTGCTCTGCGGCCGTTGCGTCATTTTCAGATAAACCGCATTGTAGCTACCACTTTTTGCAATTTAAGTTCTTACTCATACAAATTGATGCACTACACACAACATTATTAAAATCAATTCATTGCTATATATATTTAAAAATTTAGGTTGGTTAGTTCGTGTTTAAGTTAAAGTGCTTTATAGCCTATTTCCACTGAACAAATGAAGCTTCATTTCATGAAATGAAGAAAATGATATCATTTCTTCCATACGAATTGTCACTTCATTTTGCCTTTCATTTCTATCATTTCTCGAAAATGATGACAATTGCCCCGAAAAAGTAGGCGTATTTTGCTTAAAATATAAATAGGTAAAAAATTTACTAAAAATAAGTTGTGTATTTAGCTTTCTGCTGATCGTTTAGGGCGATGGCAATGCGTTCGCCACAAGGAATTGCTGTCCTGGGGGGTATGTCTTTTTTTGTTTGCTAAATATTCCAAAAAGTCCACGTAAATTTGAAAGTGCCGCCTGTTACTTAAAACAAACAAAGCAGCAGTTTTTGTCAAAGTGTCAAAATGATGACAATTTGTCAATGGAAACAGCTTCATTTTTAGAAATGAAAATGATAAGAAATGAAGCCAGTGGAAATAGGCTATTACATTTAACGTAGACCTTTGCTGCCAAACCTATCGTTCGGTTAAGCATCATCGGCGTTTACAGGTTATCTTTTTTATACCCTGTACCCATTAAAAATGGGTAAAACGGGATTATGAAGTTGTGCAAATGTATGTAACAGGGAGAAGGAATCATTTCCGACCCTATAAAGTATATATATTCTTGATCAGCATCAACAGCCGAGTCGATATAGCCATGTCCGTCTGTCCGTCCGTCGGTTTTGCCATTAGTATGAAGGAAATACTCCCAAACAATCTGCATTACTTTGCCATATGCATGGCCGCTTTGTAATCTCTCTAACGAAAATCAGCAATGGTAGTGCCGTACATTTTCGACAGTCGTAATGCATATTTTCGACAGAACACGTTGAGCTCTACGTCGCTGGGTTCATTTAGGTCCTACTTTAGGTACAGAGTATAAATATAGTTGGGCTTGACCGACTTTCTCACTTGTTTTTTGATTATTTTTTATTATTTTTTGGTAATCCCCAATAATCCCGATTATTTTTTATTATTTTTGAAAGTAATCAATTACTTATCAAATATTTTTAACCAAGAGGATTATATAATCATTACAATTCTTTTTAATATATATAATCTAATAGTAATCGTAATCGTAATTTAACAGCTATGTTTCCACTATAGCAGATATGTACATTGTACATATTTTCACGTATTATCACATATTCAATAATATGTAACATATTCTCCATAGGAAATATATGTACATATTTCAAATATGTGTCCATTCACCCCGAAGGTTTTCACATTTTGTTTTATCTACATATGTCATTTGAAATTCATGGAAGCCAGAAAAGATAATTGAGAGTTATATAGCACATTTAGCTGGCTACTTTATCTTAACAGAAATGGCGTAGAGGTTAAGACCTGAGACAAGAAATCAACATGACCCTGGGTTCAAATCTCGGTAAAGGCATGAAAAAAAATGTTTTTTTTTTTATTTTTTACAAAATATGTACATTAGACCGTACCTACCTCATATGAAAAGTACGATTTTTCCAGTTCTTTGCACTAGGCACGTCATAGTAAACAGACAAAAATGCTAAAAAAATTGTAAAAATTAAAATAATTTCAGCATGTCATACATTATGAAGCTAACAACACAATTGGTCGGCGCCAAATGGATGATTATTGCATGGAGCAAAAAGTATTAGAGAGGAACTTTGCTCAGTCGACACCGCTTCTGTCAGAAAATTCAGCCTTCTCGAGGCCATCAAACCTCAAAATAACTTATTTTGGATTTTTGATAAGTTCTCCGGTATAATGTACATATGCTATGAATACGTTAAAAAAATAAATTAATGTACATTTCAAAATATGTAATCATAATGGAAGTAGGCTATTAGAATCTTATTTATTGCTCATTGACGAAATTTTCGTCCCACAATGTATGAATAGCAAGTGTGTAAAGAAATCCACAATTTTACAAGTAAAGGAATCTGTTGGTTTCACCTGGATCTGGTTCTGCAAATAAGTTAGCGCTGTGACTTTGGCCGAGAGGATACCAACTCTCTTCTTTTATGGTCGCACCTGCCAATGCAACTTCTAACGAAGAACTTGATATAATCTAATCCTAATTCACTTACATTTAAGTACACACCCGGAGATTACAAGTCAATCCGCCAAGACTTATCAGCTGAATTGACAATGCAGCTAAAACTTTAAAGGCGTTTTTCTGAAAACTGTGTTTTCAAAATCGATGACCACGATTTCTCGAAAACGGCTGAACCGATCGGTTTAAAATTGTAACACAACCTTCTCAAATATATTCCTCAGGTATTGATCGAAGGAATACGATTTTGAATAATTATTTTTTTTTTGTTCTTTTTAGATATTTACGTGAAAATGTTGGTCGAAAATTCCATATTATTTTACAATGCCGCCATTTTGTTAACAATCGAAATACCAATTATTGCTTCGATCATTACTTGGTTTTATTTATTCACTCAAAAAATCTTTTGGTTTTTTAATTCTGATGAAGACCTTCAGGAGATTGACTGCAGGAGCACACCAGATCAATATTTTTACAATTAATTAGTGCCGCTATAAATTTAAATCATGCCACTAAATGAATCATAACTTTTGGTTTTTGTGAAATACAATACTTTTACACCATAAATTGATAAAAACGCCTCTTTTTTCGGCTTCCTTACTGCGTATAACCCCTGTCGCATCCAGATAAAATTATTTGTTAATGGACCATTTTAATGTTAATTGACAGTGTGTTCAAAATAGAAAAAGCAATATCTTTATGTTTAAAAAAATGGTATAGGTAATAGAGAGAGGAAAGGTAATTTCCGCTCGACCGAAGTTTATATACCCTTGCAGCTCGTAAATTGTATTGAATATGTCTTAAATGATATTCATTTGCAGTTTAGTGGAAAGTAAATTTTTCAACACTTAATTTTCAATACCCAAAAAGCTTTAATCCACCCCCCCGCCCAATTAAAACAATAGCTTAAGTCTTTCTCAACATTTGTTCCAGTGTTCCACTTTCCATCGTCCCAAATTGTCGCTAAATATCCGTCGCTATTTTGACGTACATGCTTCTGACACGTAAAGTTTTGCAGAGCGTGGTCACACTAATACCACAAATATAGTTATCTGTTATTGGAGCGTACACTGTATTAAAGGCGATAAATAAGCCGCATTAGTTCAGCTCCTTTGATAAGAATTTGCAACTATGTCGCAATTGGATGTCAGTCAGGAAGCCAGCTCCATGCTGAAAATGTTGCGTTCGGCCGAGGGTCATGTGGGCCTGGGTAAGCTTATACTGGGCTTGCGAGGATCCCGCAGTAAAAAAGTGCCCAAAATCTGCCGTCGACATGACGAATTTGGACGTGGCTCACACCGGCCAGCCAACTGGCATAAATTGCTGGCGGAGGAGTTGACCGCACAGGGACTCATCAAGTATGATTATATCCAGACTACGAATGCTCTTTCTGGATATCAGCTACCGCAGGTTACACTCAAAGGCTGCTGCTGGTTGGATGATTGCGTGGCCAAAAGGAACGGCATACTATTGAAACCTTCCGCCAGATTTTGGAAATTGCAGCAAAAGTTTGGCCAGGTACAGCAGCAGCAGAAGGAAGACAAGGATTTTGACTGGGGTCCAGATTTAGAATTGGAGGATCTACTGGAATTGGATAAGCTGGTGGAGCATCAACAGAAGCAGCGGAATAATCTAAAATCACTGGTCGTTGACTGTCAACAGTTGCTCGATGAGCAAATAGGTCAGGTTGATCTGTCACGAAAGGCGCGTAAGAGAGTCTTGGAGTATCTAGATAGTACCAATGAGGTAGTCACCAAGCGGCGCGTCAACTGATTGGGTTATTTCTACGAATATTATAGAAATTAAAAATATATTTTTTGTATTTTTTCCTACTGTTGAACTGAATGCATTTTTGTTTACGGTACCAATGATCTAAACTAAGGGTCAAATGTACTTAGTTGAAATATTATGGAGTTAAGCAACAGTTGAATTTGGCATTTACACTGATGGCATATTAAGTTTGCACGATTTGTCGAATATTTTTGTTTAGTTTTATATTTTGATACGAATAAAATGTTTGCATCTCATGTTATGTTTGCGCATAACTTTTAAAAACAAAAACACAACACTCCACAAGGCAGGGAGCCGTTCAGCTGTCCCATAACCTCCCGGTCCCAACTTTAGCTGTCTTTGCCTATCTGTTTACTTCAAGTTGAATGTATGAATAGCAAATGTATAAGGAAATCCACAATTTTACAGGTAAAGGAAACTGAGTTAGTTTTACTTGGAGCTGGTTCTGCAAATAGGATAGCGCTGTGATTTGGGCCGAGAGGATATCAAGTCTATTCCTATTATGGTCACACCTGCCAATGTCACTTCGAACAAAGAACCTGATATACCCTAATCCTAATTTACTTGCATTTAAGTACACACACAGAAAATTTCAAGTCAATCCGCCAATTATTTTCGAAGATACACTCACATTTGTAAAGACTTATCAGGTAAATTGACAATGCAGCTAAAACTTTAAAGGCGTTTTTCTGAAAACTGTGTTTTCAAAATCGGTGACCACGATTTCTCGAAAACGGCTGAAAAAATCGGTTTGAAATTTTAACACAACCTTCTCAGATATATTCATCAGGTATTGATCGAAGGAATACGATTTCGGATAATTATTTCTATTTATACCCTTGAAGAGGGAATATTTAAATTGTTCGGAAGTTTGTAACGCATGGAGGAAGCATCTCCGACCACATATAGCATATATATTCATGATCAGCATGACGATCTGAGTAGATATAGCCATTTCCGTCTGTTTCTATGAAATCTCCTTCGTCAGTTTCAAATCAATCTTAATTATACTTTGCAAGAAGTCTTTTGGTACAAATACCCTGCACATTTGTCGGAACCGGCCGGATCGGATAGTTGTAGCGTCATAGGAACTATCGGTCGAAAAAATAGTCTTGGTGACAAAAACTTCCTTGTCTTCAATGCAATCGTCCCCAAACACCGCATTTATAAGTTTTCTATGCTATCACATCATTCCACCAAGTTTAAAAAAATCGGACAACTATATATTATAGCGTGGATTTGTTTTTGGGCCGTTTTTCGTTGTATAATTGTGGTGTAGATTGGGGTTTTTATTCGGCCGTCTTTCCTTCCTGCAGTCAAAACACTTTTTGGCTTAGGTTTTCTCCTACGCGTTTCGGCAATTATATTGCCTTCCTCAGGGAGTCTGTATATTATTCAAAAACATGAATACAATTAGACATACATACATATTTTACATATTTCTTAATTTTTAAATACCTATTTTAGTGGACGTCATTGTTTTGTTGTATTGCACGATTGTTTGTCTCTGTCTCTGGAATCTTATCTGTGCGGAATCTGGGTAAGATCTAGGTGGGATCTGGATGGGAATGGGGGTGAGATCTGGTTGGTTTCTGGGTGGGCTCTGGGAGCGATATGGGTGGGATCAGGGTGGGATCTGTGTGGGATCTGGATGTGGATCTGGGAGAGATCAGGGTGGTATCTGAGTGGGTTCTGGGCGAGATCTGTGTGGGATCTGGGGGGGATGTGGGTGGGATCTGGAAGGAAATGGGGGTGAGATCTGGGTGGGATCTGAGTGGGATCTTGGCGGGATCTGGGATGGATCCGTATGAGGATTTGGGTGGCAGCTGGCGGGGAGCTGAGTGGGATCTGGGTGGTATCATGTTTCAGATCAGAGCCCCGTGAGTGTTAACGACACTCACACCATTTTTTTTATTTTCATCGGTGCACTGTAATTTTCTGAAAGCTCATGGAGTAAAGAAATTTTGAGATATTATTCAGACATCTTTTAATACTATTAGTTTCATGCAAAGGGTACAAGGCTTTAAGAGAGTATAACTCTGGAACAATAAGAGCACATTTGAATTTCTTAGTTTCAGTTTATTTTAACCATCTTTTAAACTGCATCATTAGTTTTTTCAATTTTCATAGAAATTTTAAAAGTTATAATGCGTTTTTTACAAAATTATTGAAAAATGTAATATATGGTACCTAAACAAGCAAACGCAAAGCCAAAACTCATGGTTATGCTCATAAAAGTAAAATTTTTACATTTTTCTTTAAAATGTTGATTTTAAATTTTTTTGGGACACCCTACTGCACACTCGAATAATGGACAATATCAATACCGTAGACGGAAAAGACATATAAACAATAAATTAATTTATATACAATAAAAATAAATAATATAGCTGACATGGAGAGCCTCTAGCAGCAGTCCAGAAAGATCTGCAACACGCATAAAAAGCAACAACAGTATACTAAGTTTTTAGAAATAAAAAACAAATAAATAATATTATTTTTATAAGAAAATTTATTACATTTTTGAGATTCGTATTGCGTCTGGAGAGGGTGTTTTAGTTTGGCGCCAAAGGCTGTACCAACAATTCAAAGAGGCAAATAAAACTGTTTGGCGCTCATATGGAAGCTTGGAAAGGTTTGTCTCGAATTATTGTGGGAGAGTACGTGCCGAATGGAGCATGATGACGAGGGACATCATAACGGGCCTGACAACTATTGTGACCCCAGCCCTTACCCTCTGAACCAAGCCTGGGGCTTGCTGAGTTTTAAATTGAGTCTGGATGTGGAGTTCTGTATCAACTGGGTGAGATCAGCAGAGGTTTTAGTTGGACGTTGCACCTCAGTTTGCTTTTCAAATGGGTGTCAACACAGAAAAAATTTTCGTTGGTTGACTCTACCAATTCTTACAGTAAATTTAACTGTGAAATATTGTTACATGTAATTTGTTTTTGTTTTGATTACTATATTTTTGGTAAAATTACCCCTAACGAGAAGGCCAAGCTAACTCCGTCTTTGCCGAAGTTTTTATACCCTTGCAAATGTTTTAATACATCAGAGTTTAAGAACGCCAGCATTAAAACAAACAATTTTTCTAAATAAAACCCACTTTTCGACCGCTAGTTCCTATGACAGCTGTAAGATATAGTCATCTGATTTTGACCAAAACTTCAAAATCTTTGTAAAAGCGCATAATAATATTAACTGCTGAACTGAGACACGTTAGAATTAAAAACAAAAAAAGTTTTTCTCATTAAAACCCATTTTTCGACTGATAGTTCCCATTGCAGCTATAAGATATAGTCATCCGATTTTGACAAAAACTTCCTAATCTATGTGAAAGCGTATAGTATTAATAATTGCTGAAGTGGGAGACGTTAACATTAAAAACAAAAAAGTTTTTCTCACAAAGACACACTTTTCAACCGATAGTTCCTATGGCAGCTATAAGATATAGTCATCCGAAACGGTCGGTTCCGACATATTAGCAGTGTGCAGTAAAATAAGACTCTGTGCAAAGTTTCAGCTCGATAGCTTTAAAACTGAGACACTAGTTTGCGTAGAAACAGACAGACGGACAGACAGACGGTCAGACAGACAGACGGACGGACAAAGCTCAATCGACTCAGCTCGTCGTCCTGATCAAGAATATATATAGTTTATAGGGTCGGAAATTAATATTTCTATTCGTTGCAAACTTCTGGGCAAAATTATAATACCCTTTGCAAGGGTATTAAAATAGTAAATCTAGCGTAATCGCTGTGATAGTTTTTTGTTGTTGTTTTTGAAACTGCGGCTTGCAGTAACATTCTACCATAGAAATAGTACCACGTACGTAACAGTGGTAAATATATTTTGTTGTTGTTTGTTGGTTTACTGGGTCGTTAGTAAAAGTTACCATAAAAATAGTACAATTACTGAGCAAACTTTATTTGTCCTACTTATAATTAAATATGGCCGAATTGGAACTTGGGAATTACAAATGGTCTCATCTATGCGATCTGCAAGAATTTATTGGTAGGCAGATACAAGTAAGATTTATAACAGTGTACCGTTATTTTAACGTATCTATTAAACATGCCATTCTCATAATACTCATAAATCTTCCCATATTACCCCCTTGCCGAAAATAAGGCAACTGGGACATTGATGGAGGCAGCCTCATCTCTCTTTCAACACGGTTTGAGCGGCACCTCTCCTGGCTACACCCTTTTTTTACAGATGCTTTTAAATCCTTATCAATTTTTATAAACAAATCGCATCTGATAACCGTTCCACACGCGCAATAAATGACTTTTTTGTGCGCCCACACAGTTTAGAGTACTCCGTACCGTGCTATAACTTCTAATTCAACAATTGCATCATGACATTTCCCCTGTATAAGTCAATAATCGATTGTCAAACACGCTTACCCACGTACAAATAAGAAACTTCCATCAGCGTCACTTTGTGATCTACCGTTTGAAACTGTGAAGTTGCAGAATTCGCACAAATTTATTTGTCTCCTTCCTTTGCTGTCGAGCGTTCGGTCTTTAGCTTCTCCATTACAGGTAACAAAGCGACTGCTTGATTCCTCAATCTTCACGGTAGCTTGTTCAGCTTCAATACGTGCGTTCAAATCGCCCACGACTATAACATTTTCTAACTTTGACTGTGAAAGAAAATCATATAGTGCGTTTAAATATATCGGTATGCCGATAATATGCGGATGACATGGTTCCTCTTGCTGAATCACCATCGACGCTGCAGGAGGTGATAGACGAAGTACAAGATTATTGCCAAAAATGGAGACTACTGACTAACACGGAAAAATCGAAAGTGATGGTGATGGTCCAGAATGGAAGAGGAAGGATGGCAAGAAACGAAAGCTGGACACTCGGTAATATTCAACTGGAACCGATAAAAGTGTAGGGGATAGTGGGGCGTTTTGAGCCACTGGGGGTCGTGAGCCACGCAAATATTGGCCACAAAAAAAAAAGAAAAAACAAATTACAATTTTTTGTTAATGTCAAGTGTCTCCTTCTTAGTACCTAACTTTTAGCAACCTTTCAGTCAACACATTCTTTAAGTTTGTGCACCAGAACCCGTTTTAAAAAAAAAAAAATTTTTTTTTTCGTTTTTGACTTGCAAATATTAATTAAAAATTGTTCGTAACGCCAAAAGTAAGTATAAAGGAAATATCTTTGGTCAATTGCCTTTTTGATTGAAATATGAATTAAAACAAGTGAGAAAGTCGGTCAAGCCCGACTATAACATACTCTGTACCTAGAGTACGATCTGTATGCAATGTTGCTGCTGCGCTCATCACTAAGTTTTTCTTTCTCTCTCCCTCTCTCTCTCTCTTTTTCTAAGAATGTGCAGCGTTGGATGTGCATGGGTGGGAGGGGGTGGAGGGGGTGATTCACTTATTTGCTCATAACTTGAGAACCGCTCATCCGATCTTTATGATTTTTTCAGCAAATTTATACATATTGCTAATAACTAACTATCTCTAGAAGAAACAAACCCTCTATCTACAAAACTGTGGAAGATATGACGTTTTATCCAATTTGCGGGGGTAAAAATTGAAAATAAACTTGATCTGCCTGCAAGTATAAGAAGCATTTGTCCCATACATGCCAAACTTCTATCTCTTACCATCTCTAAGATCTGTTTGTTCATACTGACGGACAGACGGACATGGCTATATCGACTCGGCTGTTGATGCTGATCAAGAATATATACTTTATAGGGTCGGAAATGATTCCTTCTCCCTGTTACATACTTTTGCACAAACTTAATATACTCTATGTACCTTCGGTACAGAGCACTGTGGGCCAGGATTCTCATTTTTTGGCCAAAACTCTGGCATTTTTACACCAGCCTAGCTAGGAAGCTGAAATTTTCGACGAAATGATCTTAAAAGATTGAACTTAACGCACATAATTTTTAAAGCAACAAAAAAAATTTATACGATATAGATAATCTAAATCAAAGTCGAAAAATATTTCAACTTTTTCGTTTTTTAATTATAGAAAAAACACTTGTAATTGGATTTGACCCAATTCATGCATAGAAGTATATATAAGTACCAGATAACTAAAAAAAATTAATATATCTTGATATGTCCAATGGTTTATGAGATATTGACCCAAGCAGTTTTTGAACTTGACTGCCCACCCTGTCGAGAACTTTTAGTCAATCTGACTACCCTCACCGATTTTTCCACCTATTTTACCTCCTCTTAAGATTCAATACTTGAAAAAACAAAATAAAAATAAAAATTTAATTAATTAAAAATCTAGTTTTTTAACACATTACAATTTACCTCCAGTGCTTCTAAGAGTATGCTACACATTTTAACACATTCAAATTGGCTTAGTATGAAAATAGTTTACCTCAGAGTCCAAGTGTTATTTTCCGAAGTTTAGAAAAAAAGCATACTTCTAGGCTGACTTTTTAACAGAACATTCTTGATTTCAAATGGGAATATAGTTTTAAATGCGATAATTAAAAAATTCAAAGCCAAACCGCGCAAAAGCGCATACCTACAGCTATTGTACATTATTCAAAGAAAATAATAAGCAATATTGCAGGCAAATTAAGAGAGGTACCTTTGGGTA
The DNA here is from genome assembly GCA_018904235.1 of Lordiphosa stackelbergi. Classification (NCBI taxonomy): domain Eukaryota; kingdom Metazoa; phylum Arthropoda; class Insecta; order Diptera; family Drosophilidae; genus Lordiphosa; species Lordiphosa stackelbergi. The sequence goes on along the minus strand of JAEIFU010000264.1, from coordinate 108,994 downwards.
CTCTTAACACAAAGAGGCCAAATGTAAAAAAAGGCACAAAATTTTAGATTTTTTCAATTTTTTATGTAAACGCTTTCGAATGAAATCTTCTTAATAATTTTTTATGGCAATCTAGTGCGAAGTCGAAAATAAGAAATCAAATTGCGGAAGCTGTTGCTTTTACAACTTTGACTTTTTTTTTTATTTTTTGCAGGAATTTTAAGAAAAATCAACTTTGAACGGATGGCATTCAAAAACTATTCTGTAAAACGGTTCCAAATTTTGCCAGAAAATAGCTATATGTATTCAAAATCATTGCCGACCTTCGTTTTATCCAGTTTCCCAAACCAAAAATTGGGACTTTTGGCCAAAATTTCGGGCTGCTGGCCCAGTGTGCAGAGTATAAAAAAATAATTATATTTTGGTTATGTGACGTCAACTAAAAAAAGGGAGATATGGGGGTTGTGAGCCGCTTTGCCAAATAGTCGGATTTGACTTGCAAAGAGAATATTGAAATGAAGCGCAATAAAACAGAGAAAAATATTTCCAGAGCAGGGCATTATCCCGAAACGAATTTCGGTTCCGGTTCCGATACCGGTACGTCCCGAAATGAATGTTTCGGTTAAAGGTTCCATTTCATTTTTCAATTAATTTCGGTTTTTCGGTTTCGATACGGTACTCGCATTTTTATTTCGGTATAGCGGTACGTATCGATATAAGTAATAGTTATTATACCCTTGGAGAGGGTATATTGAAATTGTCCGGATGTTTGTAACGCACAGAAGGAAGCATCTCCGACCACATAAAGTATATATATTCCGTCTGTCCGTCCGTTCGTCTGTTTCTATGCTATCTCCTCCGTCAGTTTTAACCGGCCGGATCGGCTGACTATAGCATATAGATGCCATAGGAACGATCGGTTGTAAAAGTAGTTTTAGTTAAAAAAACTTTTTTGTTTTCAATGTTATCGCTCCCAACCCTCGTACTTATAAGTTTTCTATGATTTCACATAATTTCACCGAGATTTATCAAAATCGGAAAACTATATAGTACAGCTGCCGTACAATAGATAGGTCTGAAAAAAAGTCTTAGTGAGAAAACCTTTTTTGTTTTTAATGCTCACACAATAATATATACTATTACACAATTCTGTCAAGTTTGATCCAAATCGGATGACTATAGCATATAGCTGCCATAGAAACGATCGGTCCAAAAAGTAGTTCTAGTGAGAAAAAATTTTTTGTTTTCAATGGTAGCGTCATTTTACTCATCAGATATGAATGCTATCTGTATCAACACTATTTTGGAGAATTTAATCAAAATCGGTAAATATATCTTATAGCCATATAACAAACTGGCAGCATATATCATGCTCCAAGGGTATATAAACTTCGGTCGAGCCGAAGATAGCTTTCCTCTATTTTTTTTAACACTGAAAAAACTAGATTCTGAGATAAATCTAAATCATTTTATTCCTGTTTAATGAAACTAATCAAATTTCAACACGAAATGAATGGTTACACATTTAAAGTAAATTTATATAGCCTTCATATTTCGTATTTTTATTATACTCTGTACACAATTCTGGGAACTTTGTGGAGAATAATTACCAAGAATCCTTTCCTGCAATGTCAAATATATTTCAATTTCGTCGGCGCATTTAGATGAACCAGAATTATAGCTGCAGCTCATTAAGCAGTGATTGATCTGCAAGCGACAAAATTTGTGCAAAAATATTATGTAAAAGATCGATAAAAGTATTTTTTTTGCTCAGTACTTAGCGTTACGTTAGACCTAGGGTCCAAAAATATTGCACATAGAAAAGCATTGTTTTCGAAAAGGGATTTCTCTCGATTTTCTATTTCCTGATAAATGGATTTCGCAAGAGAGAACATTTTTTTTGATATTTCCAATTTGCTGTGTATTTTGAATAAATAAAATAAAAATCAAAACTAGTTTTTCGGCTTTAAGTTTACTTCTGACCGCCTCCGCTGATTTAAACATGCGTACAATTTCGCAAACTGAGTCCCACACTTTCCGGTTCAGAAGAAAGTTCTTATCTGCAGCCGCGAAATTGGAGCAAGTTTTGAAGATGTCTTCCGCCAGCAAATATTTTGGTATCCTGTAGGTTGAGCCCCAACGCGAGGGGCAATCGATGGGTGCTTAAATATTATGACTCCTAATTAGTTGCAAGAAAATCTAGCATCGTGTAATATGCGAGCCATATAAAACAATTGCCGGAAGCGGGTGGATAGCTAGCAAATGTGGCAGAGCAGCCATTTGGTCGTTAAATACCCCAGCTAAAGAAGTCAATACAGATCACGAAGGTTTCGTAGGGGCCAAGATACGCGATATCACCATCTATAGTTGCTACGCCCCACCAAGTTGGCAATTGTGGCAGTGTCATACAATGCTGAAGGACATCAAGGAGGACTCACGTGGAAGATGTCCTCTTATCATTGCGGGTGACTTCAATGCATGGTCGCTGGAGTGGGGCAGCAAGTCCACGAATGCCAGAGGGAAATGCCTTATGGAATCGTTTTTCGTGACCAACAGGCGATCCTTTTTGAAATCCAACGTAGAAAGCGAAGACGAAAACCGAAGACAACAGGCCCAAAATTGAGGGATACCTTTCTTGACGAGGAAACTCCAGCTGACGCTATACGCCATGTCGACTGGAACTGGACGAGAGAAACAGCTTAGGACATGGGAAACCAGCTAGCCCAAAGGATTGCTGAAGCATGTGATTCATCCGAGACTGAAAGGAGAGAGACAGGCAGGGCTACTGGTGGAACGAGGAGACGGCGCTCGCAAAGAGCCAGCCGCCGCTCAGACTTCGAGGTGAAACTAAAAAGAAGATGCTGAAAAAGTGCGATATTAACCCATGGGGTACGGCATACAAGGTATTCACCAAAAAAATACGGAGCCAGAAACCCCGCGTGTTACGTGCCCTATTGAGCTTGGAAGAATTTTCGAGGCGCTGTGTCCTCAGCACCCACAACCTGAACAGGAATATTCCACAGATGTCACGGATCCAGACCAGCAGGTGTCAATCGAAGAAGTACTGGCTGCATGCAAGCGCATTGGCGATTGAAAGGCTCCAGGACCGGATGGTGTTTCGAAGAAAGCCCTCAAGCTTGCGATCGCAACCAGACCAGACGTATTCGCAGAAACGTTTGGAAGATGACTGCTGGACGGAGCTAGAAATAGGTGGAAAAAGCAACGGCTGATCCTCCTGCCAAAAGGAGGTAAAGCAGCCGATCACCCGTCAGGATACAGACCAATTCGTCTCCTAGATACGATGGGGAAGATTTTGGAAACCGACGTTTGGCAATCGTCGATGAAAAAAAGGCCTTATCTGAATTCCAATATGGATTCCGCAAGGCACGGTCTACGGTGTACGCAGTCAAGGCGGTTGTGGATATTGCAACCAAGGCGATTGAGGGGACTCGGTGGAGATGGGGCAGCACGGAATACTGTGCGGTGGTAACACTGGACATCCGAAATGCCTTTAATTCTGCTAGCAGGTCACGCATATTGCGCGCATTACATGAGTTTGGAGTACCAACCTATCTACAACGGATTATATCAAACTACTTGTCCGACAGGGTGCTGGTGTACGACACAGAGGAAGGCCCCAGGTATTACAACGTCACGGCATAATGTATGATAAGGTGCTACGAGTACAACTACCGCAGGGTTGCAAGCTGATTGGATTTGCTGATAACCTGGCGCTGGTAGTTGTAGCAAAGGAAGTCGGACAGCTTGAGGCGGCTGCAAATACGGCGATAATACGAGTGGCCAAATGGATGGAAGAAGCTAGCTGGTCAAAAAACGGAGGCCGTGCTCATCACAAGCAGGAAGAAGATAGAGTTCGCGAACATAATGGTGGATAATGCTTTAGTGAAATCGAAGGAGTTCATAAAGTACTTGGGAGTGATGCTGGACAACAGGCTAAGCTTTCGTCCCCACGTCGAATATGTAAGCCAAAAAGCTTCGAAAATGCAGACTGCCCTTTCGTGGATGCTTCCCAACAAAGGACCCAGAGCTGGAAGACGACTACTACTGGCCAGAGTCGTTACCTCAGTATTGCTCTATTCCGCACCAATATGGGCGTCTGCGTTGGCGAGCAATAAGAGCCTCCTGAAAAAGCTTGCAACGCCTTACCGACTTAGCGCTCTTCGAGTCATATCCGGATTCCGGACGGTCTCTGATGATGCAGCCTACTGGCAAATGAAATGAAGGAGATTTACGCAGAGCGAGCTGTGATGGAAAGTTCGATTACTGTTGATGCCATACGAAAGTCGGAAAGAACTACGTCGATGGCTACATGGCATTCGCGGTGGAATGTGGCTACCAAGACAAGATGGACCCACAGAATGATTCCAAATTTGGATGATTGGGTAAGAAGGAGCAGGGAGGAATTATACTTCCACCTAACGCAGTTTTTTACTGGTCATGGAGGATTTAGAGAATACCTGCACCGGTTGAAGCACGAAGACACTCCGGAATGTCCGACTTGCCCAAATCAGAATGAGAATCCGCACCACGTATTGTACCAGTGTGTAAGGTGCAGGGCCAGGCAATAGCTCGTACCACCCGTCGAGGACCTTGTCAGCTACATGGTAGAGACAGAAGCAAACTGGAGAGCCATAAGCGAGCTCATTATAGACATCCAGAGCGATCTGAGAAGATGTGAACGCGAGCGGCGAGCAAGGGAGAGTGCCTAAAAAAGGCAACCCATACCCGCGAAGTAGGGGAGAATGGGGGGTTCTGAGCCGCTGGGGGTTGTGAGCCACTCGAATATTGGCCACAAAAAATAATTAATTTTAGTGTTTCTGTGATAGCTATTTAGCGTCTCCAGAGTAGTTTGCACTTCGTCCTCTCTCACTATAGCACTATATAGAGGACGAAGTGCAAACTACTCTGGAGACGCTAAATAGCTATCACAGAAACATTAAATTCACATTGGAACTAGAAGAAAACGGAAAATTACCTTATTTAGACACAATAATCACAATAAATAGACACGGCAACATTTTAAAAACAAAGTGGTACATGAAACCAACAGCCTCAGGACGGATTATCAACTTCAATTCAAAACATCCAAGAAGCATGATAATGAATATGGCACTTGGGTATATTCAACGAATGACAACTATCAGCGACAAAACATATCAGACAGCCATAGAATCGAAGATAAAAGTAATTTTGTCAAATAATGATTTCCCTATGTGGATAATTGACTCATTGATAAAAAGACACAAAAACGCAAATAATAACAGAATACTGGAACCTAAGAAATACCGATCACTCACATACGTACCTAAACTATCAGAACGATTCGCACGATCAAACTGCTACGACAAACAAAACATACAAATTGCGCATAAACCCTCAAACACGATGAAAGGATTTTTCAACAGGACCAAATCAAAAACAAGTGAGAAAGTCGGTCAAGCCCGACTATAACATACTCTGTACCCGGTGTATATGCTGAATGCGCCGCTGCCACTGTGTTCAACCCTAAGTTTTTTTCTCTCTCTCTTCTCTCTCTCTCTTTGATGCATGCAATGCGGTGTTGTTTGCGTGTGCGTGGGAGGCGTCTATATTACACTTTTTTTCTCATAACTTGAGAGCCGCTCATCCGATCTTTATCATTTCTTCGGCAAAAAGATAGATATTAATAATGACTAACTATCTTTAGAAGGTACGAATCATCTATCTACAAAACTGTGGGAGATATGACTTTATTTCGATATTGCGGGGGCGGGAGGGGGCGTGGCAAAAATTGAAAATAAACTTGATCTGCCTGCAAGTACAAGAAGCATTTGTCCCATACATGTCAAACCTCTATCTCTTACCATCTCTGAGATCTGTTTGTTCATACGGACGGACAGACGGACGGACAGACGGACAGACGGACATGGCTATATCGACTCGGCTGTTGATGCTGATCAAGAATATATATACTTTATAGGGTCGGAAATTATTCCTTCTCCCTGTTACATACTTTTGCACAAACTTATTATACTCTATGTACCTTCGGTACAGAGTATAATAGACAAAGCCGATGTCAAGAATGTCATCTACAAAATACCATGCGAAGGATCTAATGACGATATTTGCAACAAAGTCTACATTATTCTTTTCATAATTCTTTTTAATATATATAATCTAATAGATTACTAATCGTAATCGTAATTTAACAGCTATGTTTCCACTATAGCAGATATGTACATTGTACATATTTTCACGTATTATCACATATTCAATAATATGTAACATATTCTCCATAGGAAATATATGTAGATATTTCAAATATGTGTCCATTCACCCCGAAGGTTTTCACATTTTGTTTTATCTACATATGTCATTTGAAATTCATGGAAGCCAGAAAAGATAATTGAGAGTTATATAGCACATTTAGCTGGATACTTTATCTTAACAGAAATGGCGTAGAGGTTAAGACCTGAGACAAGAAATCAACATGACCCTGGGTTCAAATCTCGGTAAAGGCATGAAAAAAAATGTTTTTTTTTTTTTATTTTTAACAAAATATGTACATTAGACCGTACCTACCTCATATGAAAAGTACGATTTTTCCAGGCACGATGCACTAGGCACGTCATAGTAAACAGACAAAAATGCTAAAAAAATTGTAAAAATTAAAATAATTTCAACATGTCATACATTATGAAGCTAACAACACAATTGGTCGGCGCCAAATGGATGATTATTGCATGGAGCAAAAAGTATTAGAGAGGAACTTTGCTCAGTCGACACCGCTTCTGTCAGAAAATTCAGCCTTCTCGAGGCCATCAAACCTCAAAATAACTTATTTTGGATTTTTGATAAGTTCTCTTTAAAATACACTGAATTTTTTGAGACATGTTGTGCAAAGATCGTCACATGTTTAAAATCGTACGGAGAAAAGTCCGGTATAATGTACATATGCTATGAATACGTTAAAAAAATAAATTAATGTACATTTCAAAATATGTAATCATAATGGAAGTAGGCTATTAGAATCTTATTTATTGCTCATTGACGAAATTTTCGTCCCACAATGTATGAATAGCAAGTGTGTAAAGAAATCCACAATTTTACAAGTAAAGGAGTCTGTTGGTTTCACCTGGATCTGGTTCTGCAAATAAGTTAGCGCTGTGACTTTGGCCGAGAGGATACCAACTCTCTTCTTTTATGGTCGCACCTGCCAATGCAACTTCTAACGAAGAACTTGATATAATCTAATCCTAATTCACTTACATTTAAGTACACACCCGGAGATTACAAGTCAATCCGCCAAGACTTATCAGCTGAATTGACAATGCAGCTAAAACTTTAAAGGCGTTTTTCTGAAAACTGTGTTTTCAAAATCGATGACCACGATTTCTCGAAAACGGCTGAACCGATCGGTTTAAAATTGTAACACAACCTTCTCAAATATATTCCTCAGGTATTGATCGAAGGAATACGATTTTGAATAATTATTTTTTTTTGTTCTTTTTTAGATATTTACGTGAAAATGTTGGTCGAAAATTCCATATTATTTTACAATGCCGCCATTTTGTTAACAATCGAAATACCAATTATTGCTTCGATCATTACTTGGTTTTATTTATTCACTCAAAAAATCTTTTGGTTTTTTTAATTCTGATGAAGACCTTCAGGAGATTGACTGCAGGAGCACACCAGATCAATATTTTTACAATTAATTAGTGCCGCTATAAATTTAAATCATGCCACTAAATGAATCATAACTTTTGGTTTTTGTGAAATACAATACTTTTACACCATAAATTGATAAAAACGCCTCTTTTTTCGGCTTCCTTACTGCGTATAACCCCTGTCGCATCCAGATAAAATTATTTGTTAATGGACCATTTTAATGTTAATTGACAGTGTGTTCAAAATAGAAAAAGCAATATCTTTATGTTTAAAAAAATGGTATAGGTAATAGAGAGAGGAAAGGTAATTTCCGCTCGACCGAAGTTTATATACCCTTGCAGCTCGTAAATTGTATTGAATATGTCTTAAATGATATTCATTTGCAGTTTAGTGGAAAGTAAATTTTTCAACACTTAATTTTCAATACCCAAAAAGCTTTAATCCACCCCCCGCCCAATTAAAACAATAGCTTAAGTCTTTCTCAACATTTGTTCCAGTGTTCCACTTTCCATCGTCCCAAATTGTCGCTAAATATCCGTCGCTATTTTGACGTACATGCTTCTGACACGTAAAGTTTTGCAGAGCGTGGTCACACTAATACCACAAATATAGTTATCTGTTATTGGAGCGTACACTGTATTAAAGGCGATAAATAAGCCGCATTAGTTCAGCTCCTTTGATAAGAATTTGCAACTATGTCGCAATTGGATGTCAGTCAGGAAGCCAGCTCCATGCTGAAAATGTTGCGTTCGGCCGAGGGTCATGTGGGCCTGGGTAAGCTTATACTGGGCTTGCGAGGATCCCGCAGTAAAAAAGTGCCCAAAATCTGCCGTCGACATGACGAATTTGGACGTGGCTCACACCGGCCAGCCAACTGGCATAAATTGCTGGCGGAGGAGTTGACCGCACAGGGACTCATCAAGTATGATTATATCCAGACTACGAATGCTCTTTCTGGATATCAACTACCGCAGGTTACACTCAAAGGCTGCTGCTGGTTGGATGCTTGCGTGGCCAAAAGGAACGGCATACTATTCAAACCTTCCGCCAGATTTTGGAAATTGCAGCAAAAGTTTGGCCAGGTACAGCAGCAGCAGAAGGAAGACAAGGATTTTGACTGGGGTCCAGATTTAGAATTGGAGGATCTACTGGAATTGGATAAGCTGGTGGAGCATCAACAGAAGCAGCGGAATAATCTAAAATCACTGGTCGTTGACTGTCAACAGTTGCTCGATGAGCAAATAGGTCAGGTTGATCTGTCACGAAAGGCGCGTAAGAGAGTCTTGGAGTATCTAGATAGTACCAATGAGGTAGTCACCAAGCGGCGCGTCAACTGATTGGGTTATTTCTACGAATATTATAGAAATTAAAAATATATTTTTTTGTATTTTTTCCTACTGTTGAACTGAATGCATTTTTGTTTACGGTACCAATGATCTAAACTAAGGGTCAAATGTACTTAGTTGAAATATTATGGAGTTAAGCAACAGTTGAATTTGGCATTTACACTGATGGCATATTAAGTTTGCACGATTTGTCGAATATTTTTGTTTAGTTTTATATTTTGATACGAATAAAATGTTTGCATCTCATGTTATGTTTGCGCATAACTTTTAAAAACAAAAACACAACACTCCACAAGGCAGGGAGCCGTTCAGCTGTCCCATAACCTCCCGGTCCCAACTTTAGCTGTCTTTGCCTATCTGTTTACTTCAAGTTGAATGTATGAATAGCAAATGTATAAGGAAATCCACAATTTTACAGGTAAAGGAAACTGAGTTAGTTTTACTTGGAGCTGGTTCTGCAAATAGGATAGCGCTGTGATTTGGGCCGAGAGGATATCAAGTCTATTCCTATTATGGTCACACCTGCCAATGTCACTTCGAACAAAGAACCTGATATACCCTAATCCTAATTTACTTGCATTTAAGTACACACACAGAAAATTTCAAGTCAATCCGCCAATTATTTTCGAAGATACACTCACATTTGTAAAGACTTATCAGGTAAATTGACAATGCAGCTAAAACTTTAAAGGCGTTTTTCTGAAAACTGTGTTTTCAAAATCGGTGACCACGATTTCTCGAAAACGGCTGAAAAAATCGGTTTGAAATTTTAACACAACCTTCTCAGATATATTCATCAGGTATTGATCGAAGGAATACGATTTCGGATAATTATTTCTATTTATACCCTTGAAGAGGGAATATTTAAATTGTTCGGAAGTTTGTAACGCATGGAGGAAGCATCTCCGACCACATATAGCATATATATTCATGATCAGCATGACGATCTGAGTAGATATAGCCATTTCCGTCTGTTTCTATGAAATCTCCTTCGTCAGTTTCAAATCAATCTTAATTATACTTTGCAAGAAGTCTTTTGGTACAAATACCCTGCACATTTGTCGGAACCGGCCGGATCGGATAGTTGTAGCGTCATAGGAACTATCGGTCGAAAAAAATAGTCTTGGTGACAAAAACTTCCTTGTCTTCAATGCAATCGTCCCCAAACACCGCATTTATAAGTTTTCTATGCTATCACATCATTCCACCAAGTTTAAAAAAATCGGACAACTATATAGTATAGCGTGGATTTGGTTTTGGGCCGTTTTTCGTTGTATAATTGTGGTGTAGATTGGGGTTTTTATTCGGCCGTCTTTCCTTCCTGCAGTCAAAACACTTTTTGGCTTAGGTTTTCTCCTACGCGTTTCGGCAATTATATTGCCTTCCTCAGGGAGTCTGTATATTATTCAAAAACATGAATACAATTAGACATACATACATATTTTACATATTTCTTAATTTTTAAATACCTATTTTAGTGGACGTCATTGTTTTGTTGTATTGCACGATTGTTTGTCTCTGTCTCTGGAATCTTATCTGTGCGGAATCTGGGTAAGATCTAGGTGGGATCTGGATGGGAATGGGGGTGAGATCTGGTTGGTTTCTGGGTGGGCTCTGGGAGCGATATGGGTGGGATCAGGGTGGGATCTGTGTGGGATCTGGATGTGGATCTGGGAGAGATCAGGGTGGTATCTGAGTGGGTTCTGGGCGAGATCTGTGTGGGATCTGGGGGGGATGTGGGTGGGATCTGGAAGGAAATGGGGGTGAGATCTGGGTGGGATCTGAGTGGGATCTTGGCGGGATCTGGGATGGATCCGTATGAGGATTTGGGTGGCAGCTGGCGGGGAGCTGAGTGGGATCTGGGTGGTATCATGTTTCAGATCAGAGCCCCGTGAGTGTTAACGACACTCACACCATTTTTTTTATTTTCATCGGTGCACTGTAATTTTCTGAAAGCTCATGGAGTAAAGAAATTTTGAGATATTATTCAGACATCTTTTAATACTATTAGTTTCATGCAAAGGGTACAAGGCTTTAAGAGAGTATAACTCTGGAACAATAAGAGCACATTTGAATTTCTTAGTTTCAGTTTATTTTAACCATCTTTTAAACTGCATCATTAGTTTTTTCAATTTTCATAGAAATTTTAAAAGTTATAATGCGTTTTTTACAAAATTATTGAAAAATGTAATATATGGTACCTAAACAAGCAAACGCAAAGCCAAAACTCATGGTTATGCTCATAAAAGTAAAATTTTTACATTTTTCTTTAAAATGTTGATTTTAAATTTTTTTTGGGACACCCTACTGCACACTCGAATAATGGACAATATCAATACCGTAGACGGAAAAGACATATAAACAATAAATTAATTTATATACAATAAAAATAAATAATATAGCTGACATGGAGAGCCTCTAGCAGCAGTCCAGAAAGATCTGCAACACGCATAAAAAGCAACAACAGTATACTAAGTTTTTAGAAATAAAAAACAAATAAATAATATTATTTTTATAAGAAAATTTATTACATTTTTGAGATTCGTATTGCGTCTGGAGAGGGTGTTTTAGTTTGGCGCCAAAGGCTGTACCAACAATTCAAAGAGGCAAATAAAACTGTTTGGCGCTCATATGGAAGCTTGGAAAGGTTTGTCTCGAATTATTGTGGGAGAGTACGTGCCGAATGGAGCATGATGACGAGGGACATCATAACGGGCCTGACAACTATTGTGACCCCAGCCCTTACCCTCTGAACCAAGCCTGGGGCTTGCTGAGTTTTAAATTGAGTCTGGATGTGGAGTTCTGTATCAACTGGGTGAGATCAGCAGAGGTTTTAGTTGGACGTTGCACCTCAGTTTGCTTTTCAAATGGGTGTCAACACAGAAAAAATTTTCGTTGGTTGACTCTACCAATTCTTACAGTAAATTTAACTGTGAAATATTGTTACATGTAATTTGTTTTTGTTTTGATTACTATATTTTTGGTAAAATTACCCCTAACGAGAAGGCCAAGCTAACTCCGTCTTTGCCGAAGTTTTTATACCCTTGCAAATGTTTTAATACATCAGAGTTTAAGAACGCCAGCATTAAAACAAACAATTTTTCTAAATAAAACCCACTTTTCGACCGCTAGTTCCTATGACAGCTGTAAGATATAGTCATCTGATTTTGACCAAAACTTCAAAATCTTTGTAAAAGCGCATAATAATATTAACTGCTGAACTGAGACACGTTAGAATTAAAAACAAAAAAAGTTTTTCTCATTAAAACCCATTTTTCGACTGATAGTTCCCATTGCAGCTATAAGATATAGTCATCCGATTTTGACAAAAACTTCCTAATCTATGTGAAAGCGTATAGTATTAATAATTGCTGAAGTGGGAGACGTTAACATTAAAAACAAAAAGGTTTTCTCACAAAGACACACTTTTCAACCGATAGTTCCTATGGCAGCTATAAGATATAGTCATCCGAAACGGTCGGTTCCGACATATTAGCAGTGTGCAGTAAAATAAGACTCTGTGCAAAGTTTCAGCTCGATAGCTTTAAAACTGAGACACTAGTTTGCGTAGAAACAGACAGACGGACAGACAGACGGTCAGACAGACAGACGGACGGACAAAGCTCAATCGACTCAGCTCGTCGTCCTGATCAAGAATATATATAGTTTATAGGGTCGGAAATTAATATTTCTATTCGTTGCAAACTTCTGGGCAAAATTATAATACCCTTTGCAAGGGTATTAAAATAGTAAATCTAGCGTAATCGCTGTGATAGTTTTTTGTTGTTGTTTTTGAAACTGCGGCTTGCAGTAACATTCTACCATAGAAATAGTACCACGTACGTAACAGTGGTAAATATATTTTGTTGTTGTTTGTTGGTTTACTGGGTCGTTAGTAAAAGTTACCATAAAAATAGTACAATTACTGAGCAAACTTTATTTGTCCTACTTATAATTAAATATGGCCGAATTGGAACTTGGGAATTACAAATGGTCTCATCTATGCGATCTGCAAGAATTTATTGGTAGGCAGATACAAGTAAGATTTATAACAGTGTACCGTTATTTTAACGTATCTATTAAACATGCCATTCTCATAATACTCATAAATCTTCCCATATTACCCCCTTGCCGAAAATAAGGCAACTGGGACATTGATGGAGGCAGCCTCATCTCTCTTTCAACACGGTTTGAGCGGCACCTCTCCTGGCTACACCCTTTTTTTACAGATGCTTTTAAATCCTTATCAATTTTTATAAACAAATCGCATCTGATAACCGTTCCACACGCGCAATAAATGACTTTTTGTGCGCCCACACAGTTTAGAGTACTCCGTACCGTGCTATAACTTCTAATTCAACAATTGCATCATGACATTTCCCCTGTATAAGTCAATAATCGATTGTCAAACACGCTTACCCACGTACAAATAAGAAACTTCCATCAGCGTCACTTTGTGATCTACCGTTTGAAACTGTGAAGTTGCAGAATTCGCACAAATTTATTTGTCTCCTTCCTTTGCTGTCGAGCGTTCGGTCTTTAGCTTCTCCATTACAGGTAACAAAGCGACTGCTTGATTCCTCAATCTTCACGGTAGCTTGTTCAGCTTCAATACGTGCGTTCAAATCGCCCACGACTATAACATTTTCTAACTTTGACTGTGAAAGAAAATCATATAGTGCGTTTAAATATATCGGTATGCCGATAATATGCGGATGACATGGTTCCTCTTGCTGAATCACCATCGACGCTGCAGGAGGTGATAGACGAAGTACAAGATTATTGCCAAAAATGGAGACTACTGACTAACACGGAAAAATCGAAAGTGATGGTGATGGTCCAGAATGGAAGAGGAAGGATGGCAAGAAACGAAAGCTGGACACTCGGTAATATTCAACTGGAACCGATAAAAGTGTAGGGGAGAGTGGGGCGTTTTGAGCCACTGGGGGTCGTGAGCCACGCAAATATTGGCCACAAAAAAAAAAGAAAAAACAAATTACAATTTTTTGTTAATGTCAAGTGTCTCCCTTCTTAGTACCTAACTTTTAGCAACCTTTCAGTCAACACATTCTTTAAGTTTGTGCACCAGAACCCGTTTTAAAAAAAAAAAAATTTTTTTCGTTTTTGACTTGCAAATATTAATTAAAAATTGTTCGTAACGCCAAAAGTAAGTATAAAGGAAATATCTTTGGTCAATTGCCTTTTTGATTGAAATATGAATTAAAACAAGTGAGAAAGTCGGTCAAGCCCGACTATAACATACTCTGTACCTAGAGTACGATCTGTATGCAATGTTGCTGCTGCGCTCATCACTAAGTTTTTCTTTCTCTCTCCCTCTCTCTCTCTCTCTTTTTCTAAGAATGTGCAGCGTTGGATGTGCATGGGTGGGAGGGGGGTGGAGGGGGTGATTCACTTATTTGCTCATAACTTGAGAACCGCTCATCCGATCTTTATGATTTTTTCAGCAAATTTATACATATTGCTAATAACTAACTATCTCTAGAAGAAACAAACCCTCTATCTACAAAACTGTGGAAGATATGACGTTTTATCCAATTTGCGGGGGTGGGAGGGGGCGTGGCAAAAATTGAAAATAAACTTGATCTGCCTGCAAGTATAAGAAGCATTTGACCCATACATGCCAAACTTCTATCTCTTACCATCTCTAAGATCTGTTTGTTCATACTGACGGACAGACGGACATGGCTATATCGACTCGGCTGTTGATGCTGATCAAGAATATATATACTTTATAGGGTCGGAAATGATTCCTTCTCCCTGTTACATACTTTTGCACAAACTTATTATACTCATGTACCTTCGATACAGAGCACTGTGGGCCAGGATTCTCATTTTTTTGGCCAAAACTCTGGCATTTTTACACCAGCCTAGCTAGGAAGCTGAAATTTTCGACGAAATGATCTTAAAAGATTGAACTTAACGCACATAATTTTTAAAGCAACAAAAAAAATTTATACGATATAGATAATCTAAATCAAAGTCGAAAAATATTTCAACTTTTTCGTTTTTTAATTATAGAAAAAACACTTGTAATTGGATTTGACCCAATTCATGCATAGAAGTATATATAAGTACCAGATAACTAAAAAAAATTAATATATCTTGATATGTCCAATGGTTTATGAGATATTGACCCAAGCAGTTTTTGAACTTGACTGCCCACCCTGTCGAGAACTTTTAGTCAATCTGACTACCCTCACCGATTTTTCCACCTATTTTACCTCCTCTTAAGATTCAATACTTGAAAAAACAAAATAAAAATAAAAATTTAATTAATTAAAAATCTAATTTTTTAACACATTACAATTTACCTCCAGTGCTTCTAAGAGTATGCTACACATTTTAACACATTCAAATTGGCTTAGTATGAAAATAGTTTACCTCAGAGTCCATGTGTTATTTTCCGAAGTTTAGAAAAAAAGCATACTTCTAGGCTGACTTTTTAACAGAACATTCTTGATTTCAAATGGGAATATAGTTTTAAATGCGATAATTAAAAAATTCAAAGCCAAACCGCGCAAAAGCGCATACCTACAGCTATTGTACATTATTCAAAGAAAATAATAAGCAATATTGCAGGCAAATTAAGAGAGGTACCTTTGGGTACTCTTAACACAAAGAGGCCAAATGTAAAAAAAGGCACAAAATTTTAGATTTTTTCAATTTTTTATGTAAACGCTTTCGAATGGAATCTTCTTAATAATTTTTTATGGCAATCTAGTGCGAAGTCGAAAATAAGAAATCAAATTGCGGAAGCTGTTGCTTTTACAACTTTGACTTTTTTTTTTTTTTTTGCAGGAATTTTAAGAAAAATCAACTTTGAACGGCTGGCATTCAAAAACTATTCTGTAAAACGGTTCCAAATTTTGCCAGAAAATAGCTATATGTATTCAAAATCATTGCCGACCTTCGTTTTATCCAGTTTCCCAAACCAAAAATTGGGACTTTTGGCCAAAATTTCGGGCTGCTGGCCCAGTGTGCAGAGTATAAAAAAATAATTATATTTTGGTTATGTGACGTCAACTAAAAAAAAGGGAGATATGGGGGTTGTGAGCCGCTTTGCCAAATAGTCGGATTTGACTTGCAAAGAGAATATTGAAATGAAGCGCAATAAAACAGAGAAAAATATTTCCAGAGCAGGGCATTATCCCGAAACGAATTTCGGTTCCGGTTCCGATACCGGTACGTCCCGAAATGAATGTTTCGGTTAAAGGTTCCATTTCATTTTTCAATTAATTTCGGTTTTCGGTTTCGATACGGTACTCGCATTTTTATTTCGGTATAGCGGTACGTATCGATATAAGTAATAGTTATTATACCCTTGGAGAGGGTATATTGAAATTGTCCGGATGTTTGTAACGCACAGAAGGAAGCATCTCCGACCACATAAAGTATATATATTCCGTCTGTCCGTCCGTTCGTCTGTTTCTATGCTATCTCCTCCGTCAGTTTTAACCGGCCGGATCGGCTGACTATAGCATATAGATGCCATAGGAACGATCGGTTGTAAAAGTAGTTTTAGTTAAAAAAACTTTTTTGTTTTCAATGCTATCGCTCCCAACCCTCGTATTTATAAGTTTTCTATGATTTCACAAAATTTCACCGGGATTTATCAAAATCGGAAAACTATATAGTACAGCTGCCGTACAATAGATAGGTCTGAAAAAAAGTCTTAGTGAGAAAACCTTTTTTGTTTTTAATGCTCACACAATTATATATACTATTACACAATTCTGTCAAGTTTGATCCAAATCGGATGACTATAGCATATAGCTGCCATAGAAACGATCGGTCCAAAAAGTAGTTCTAGTGAGAAAAAATTTTTTGTTTTCAATGGTAGCGTCTTTTTACTCTTCAGTTATGAATGCTATCTGTATCAACACTATTTTGGAGAATTTAATCAAAATCGGTAAATATATCTTATAGCCATATAACAAACTGGCAGCATATATCATGCTCCAAGGGTATATAAACTTCGGTCGAGCCGAAGATAGCTTTCCTCTATTTTTTTTTAACACTGAAAAAACTAGATTCTGAGATAAATCTAAATCATTTTTTTCCTGTTTAATGAAACTAATCAAATTTCAACACGAAATGAATGGTTACACATTTAAAGTAAATTTATATAGCCTTCATATTTCGTATTTTTATTATACTCTGTACACAATTCTGGGAACTTTGTGGAGAATAATTACCAAGAATCCTTTCCTGCAATGTCAAATATATTTCAATTTCGTCGGCGCATTTAGATGAACCAGAATTATAGCTGCAGCTCATTAAGCAGTGATTGATCTGCAAGCGACAAAATTTGTGCAAAAATATTATGTAAAAGATCGATACAAGTATTTTTTTGCTCAGTACTTAGCGTTACGTTAGACCTAGGGTCCAAAAATATTGCACATAGAAAAGCATTGTTTTCAAAAAGGGATTTCTCTAGATTTTCTATTTCCTGATAAATGGATTTCGCAAGAGAGAAAATTTTTTTTGATATTTCCAATTTGCTGTGTATTTTGAATAAATAAAATAAAAATCAAAACTAGTTTTTCGGCTTTAAGTTTACTTCTGACCGCCTCCGCTGATTTAAACATGCGTACAATTTCGCAAACTGAGTCCCACACTTTCCGGTTCAGAAGAAAGTTCTTATCTGCAGCCGCGAAATTGGAGCAAGTTTTGAAGATGTCTTCCGCCAGCAAATATTTTGGTATCCTGTAGGTTGAGCCCCAACGCGAGGGGCAATCGATGGGTGCTTAAATATTATGACTCCTAATTAGTTGCAAGAAAATCTAGCATCGTGTAATATGCGAGCCATATAAAACAATTGCCGGAAGCGGGTGGATAGCTAGCAAATGTGGCAGAGCAGCCATTTGGTCGTTAAATACCCCAGCTAAAGAAGTCAATACAGATCACGAAGGTTTCGTAGGGGCCAAGATACGCGATATCACCATCTATAGTTGCTACGCCCCACCAAGTTGGCAATTGTGGCAGTGTCATACAATGCTGAAGGACATCAAGGAGGACTCACGTGGAAGATGTCCTCTTATCATTGCGGGTGACTTCAATGCATGGTCGCTGGAGTGGGGCAGCAAGTCCACGAATGCCAGAGGGAAATGCCTTATGGAATCGTTTTTCGTGACCAACAGGCGATCCTTTTTGAAATCCAACGTAGAAAGC
Organism: Lordiphosa stackelbergi; assembly: GCA_018904235.1. Lineage (NCBI taxonomy): Eukaryota > Metazoa > Arthropoda > Insecta > Diptera > Drosophilidae > Lordiphosa > Lordiphosa stackelbergi. The sequence goes on along the minus strand of JAEIFU010000264.1, from coordinate 90,806 downwards.
GAAGACGAAAACCGAAGACAACAGGCCCAAAATTGAGGGATACCTTTCTTGACGAGGAAACTCTAGCTGACGCTATACGCCATGTCGACTGGAACTGGACGAGAGAAACAGCTTAGGACATGGGAAACCAGCTAGCCCAAAGGATTGCTGAAGCATGTGATTCATCCGAGACTGAAAGGAGAGAGACAGGCAGGGCTACTGGTGGAACGAGGAGACGGCGCTCGCAAAGAGCCAGCCGCCGCTCAGACTTCGAGGTGAAACTAAAAAGAAGATGCTGAAAAAGTGCGATATTAACCCATGGGGTACGGCATACAAGGTATTCACCAAAAAAATACGGAGCCAGAAACCCCGCGTGTTACGTGCCCTATTGAGCTTGGAAGAATTTTCGAGGCGCTGTGTCCTCAGCACCCACAACCTGAACAGGAATATTCCACAGATGTCACGGATCCAGACCAGCAGGTGTCAATCGAAGAAGTACTGGCTGCATGCAAGCGCATTGGCGATTGAAAGGCTCCAGGACCGGATGGTGTTTCGAAGAAAGCCCTCAAGCTTGCGATCGCAACCAGACCAGACGTATTCGCAGAAACGTTTGGAAGATGACTGCTGGACGGAGCTAGAAATAGGTGGAAAAAGCAACGGCTGATCCTCCTGCCAAAAGGAGGTAAAGCAGCCGATCACCCGTCAGGATACAGACCAATTCGTCTCCTAGATACGATGGGGAAGATTTTGGAAATACTCACATACGTACCTAAACTATCAAAACGATTCGCACGATCAAACTGCTACGACAAACAAAACATACAAATTGCGCATAAACCCTCAAACACGATGAAAGGATTTTTCAACAGGACCAAATCAAAAACATGTGAGAAAGTCGGTCAAGCCCGACTATAACATACTCTGTACCCGGTGTATATGCTGAATGCGCCGCTGCCACTGTGTTCAACCCTAAGTTTTTATACTCTGTACCGAAGGTACATAGAGTATATTAAGTTTGTGCAAAAGTATGTAACAGGGAGAAGGAATCATTTCCGACCCTATAAAGTATATATATTCTTGATCAGCATCAACAGCCGAGTCGATATAGCCATGTCCGTCTGTCCGTCTGTCTGTACGTCTGTCTGTCCGTCCGTATGAACAAACAGATCTCAGAGATGGTAAGGGATTCTTTCAAAACACAAACCCACTAGACGCCCTAATAAACCCATCAATGGACAAATTAAAAAACCTGCTAAACTTTCTAAAAAACACCAACCTCTTTCACAAGCTGTAACACACCCAACTGTACTGTATAAACGTATATTCCATAAAATTAAACCCTAAACATATCTTTACACATATATATTTTATAGTCATAAAAGCACTTAATCTTAATGTTAACACCTATTAATAAGCACACAAACCACACACATGAAACAACAAATGTAACCCAGCACCATACTATAAGCTGAAGGCCCTAGCAGCCATGCTTTTCCTAACTAGCTACTAAGTTTATAACTTTAAGCTAGTCATACTAAATAAATAAATAAAATAAAGGGTTTCAATATTTTTACATTACTTCGTGCAAAGTTATTTAAAAGTACCTTCAAAACTGATAGGAGAGATAGAGATGACATAGAAATGACGTACGGACAGACAGCTGGACGGACGGACAGTCGGACGGACGGACAGACGGACATAGCGATGTACACCGACTTGTGCTGTACAAGAATATATATACTTTAGTGGCCGGAGATAATACCTTCTATGCGTTACAAACATCTAAACAATTTCAATATATCCTCTGTAAGGGTATACAAAATATGAAAATAACATAGAATAAGTAAAAAGAATAAACCGTTCTTTCATGGCTTTGCTTCTTTCGCGGCATCGCTGTTATTGTTCTTTTGCTTTCAATAATAACTTGGCATCTGTGGATATCGGAAGTGATTTCAAAACAAAATAAAAACTTAAATTGTTATTAACAATATTTTGAGTGTGGTGCTTATTATTTATATTTGCGTAAGTATGTTGAATTATGTATAGTGATTTGAAATCTAATTATGGTTAAATTGCATGATGGATTGTGGATGATGTTTCTATTGGACAATTATACAGCCGGCAGTTTTCTATCCAGAAGTTGGACCGTTTTTTTAGTGACTAAACAAATAAAACTGTAAGTATAATTGCAAACACAATTTATGTTGTACAATTGACTTAGTTTTAACTTTTTCATGTCTGTAAATATCTGTGCTGTTTTAATTTGTGTACATTAGGGTGGACCTAAGTCTGTGCTCATTAGGGTTTACTTACATAAATACAAAAAATAATTAATTATAAATTATAAACCTATAATATAATTTAAATTTCAACATATAAAAAAATTTAAAAATAAATATGAGTGGATTTTCAAGGATCAATATGTGTCGTTAAATGTCTGTCCGATTGAAGATGAAAACGAAAATTATGAGCCAAGTTGTCTAAATGCTTCTGAAAATGACGAAAATATTAGCAGCTCACCACGTTATCCTGGTGCCATTGTTGAAACCCAACCTAGCTTACATCTTAAGTTAATTAGTTGGTACAGAAATAACAATGTCACTCGAAACCAACTTGATGAACTTCTAAAAATTTTAAGTTCAGAAAGTATAAATGTGCCTCGATCCGCTAAGGGTCTTTTAAAAGAAGTTCCTTTAAAAACGGTAATTCGAAGTGTAGCTCCGGGTCAGTACACTCATATTGGCATTAAAAATTATTTATTATCAATTGAGCATAAATTGCGACATGACTCTGAACTAATTTTAGATGTTAATGTAGATGGATTACCGCTTTTCAAAAGTTCAAATACGTCTCTGTGGCCAATTTTAGGGTTCTTTCAAAATGTTCCTAGCAGTGAAGTTTTCATGATTGGTTTATATCTTGGCAGTCATAAACCTGCTAATGTGGACCAATACATGCATGATTTTGTTTCTGAGCTAATACAACTTTCTGAAAGGCCATTTAAAGTTGGCACAAAAACGGTAATGTTAAAATTAAGGGCTTTTATTTGCGATGCTCCAGCAAGGGCGTTTATGTGTGGTACACCTGGGACTAGCTCCTTTAATGGCTGTATGAAATGCATTCAAGTTGGCAAACGACTGAATAATGTAACAGTCTATAGTGCAGTTTCTTGTTGGCAATTAACAGACAATGAATTCAGGAATAGAATCTTTTCAGCTCATCACTTACCATATTTTCAAAGTCGCCCTCTTTCAATAGAAAATCTCAGTATAAATATGATAACAGCTTTTCCCCTTGACCCAATGCATCTAATTGACTTAGGTGTTGGGAGAAAACTAATAAACTTAATAGTGTCGAAAAAGACCAACAGTTTTAAGTTGAAAAACGAGGAAATTGACAAGATATCTGAGAAAATTCTTTCTTTAAAGCCATTTCTTCCTGTTGAGTTTGCAAGAAACCCAAGAGGTTTAAGCGAACTACCACGCTGGAAAGCAATAGAGCACCGCCAATTCTTGATATATTTAGGTCAAGTGGTATTAAAAGGCATTGTTTCCGATGATTGCTATTATCATTTCCTTTTGTTAATGTGTGCGTATAGACTATTGCTATCACCAAAATTCCTTCAGCACCTTAATGTGGTTGACCAATTGATAAATCATTTTGTGGATCAATTCACCAACGTGTACCCAGCCCACTGTTTGATATATAATGTTCATAATATGCTTCATTTAGTTGATTGTGTTAGAGAACTTGGCCATATAAATTCGTTTACTGCTTATAAATTTGAAAACTTTTTACAATACGTTAAACGTAGTATAAAAAAACCAAACAAAATTTTAGAGCAAGTGTTCAAGAAATTTTCCGAAATTCAAAGAGATGATCAAGAAATGATTGGCGAAAAAGTTGACCGACATGGAAATATTTTGAAGTATATTTTAAAAGATTTCATTTTATCTTTAAAAATGCCGGACAATATTTGTTGCTTAAAATCAGGATTCCCTTTTAAAATATTAAGTTTTTCTCGAAGGAATAATGTTTGTTATATTAATGGACATAGATTTCATAGTTCTGTCAGTTTTTTCGATTTACCAGTGATGAGTATGTCCTTGGGCATTCTACTCACTGATGCCAATACAAGTTCTGATATGGAGTCTCATCCCGTAACTGATGTTTCTTTTAAATATGTTTACCTTCCATATGAATCAAATAAAGTAATACTGGTACCTCTAATACACTCCATAAACTAATATAAACGAACAAGCTACTGCTTGGTTTCGCTAGGGCCACTTGAACGTACATCATTTCAACGTCAACGTCCGAAAGTACACCTTTTCTACCAATAAATACTCCACTTCAGGTAAGTGCTTCCTGAAATATATATACAATTTTATTATATTAATGTATTAATATTTTATATTCCTTGGTAGCAGTATAAACTTATTGAAATATTCATGTGATTTCAAAACTGGGGAAAAAGTAATCTGTGTTTGTACTTTGTCTGTGCTCTCATATCAATAATATACGATTTCAATAGAAACTTAACTGTTTGACCTCTTTTTTTTTAGTATAATGGATAGAGTATTTGAAGTGGCGTCTGGTAGCGATGTGGAGCAACGATTGGCAGAGCTGGAGAGGAAGGTTGCGGATATGAGTGCCAAATTAGAGAGGATCCTGGACACAAACTGCCAGATTTTAGCGCACGTCAAAAAGATGAGGGACAATGCCCGTCAGACCGCACCACTTCCCGATTTTCCCATCAAATCCTTGAAGGCGCTTGAAGACCTAGAGGTTAAGATCCAGGGAAATCAGGACAAATATGTAAGTAAACAAAATAATTGTATGGCAAACTAAAAAGTGCTTTAATAAATGTTTTTTAGATTGACTTGCTGCGATCGATATTGGCGCCACAAGGAATAGTTAAGAATCTAAGCAGAGTTTTGGCTCCAGCAGTCTTTATGGACATTAACTATTCTGGTTCGTCAAAGCCTTGTATGGTAAGTGTAACACATCGTATATTAACAAGTTTGGTACCAGTGTTGCCAATGTGTTTGTTGTCCCATGTCGAAAAAGCAATATGTTTATGTAATTAAATTTTATACTTTATTTTTCGCAGAATCGCAAAAACGGGAAGGGTATATTTTTGAGGACTACGTAAAAGATGTCCGGCTCGCTTTCCAAAAAATGAAAAACAAAATATATAAGGCTGCAACTGTTGCGAAGAGAGCAAAGAAAGATGAAGAACCCGGATGCAGCGACAGCAACAACAACAAAGAATTGGTCGCAGCAGACAATCTATGAATATACATTTTTATACCCGTTACTCGTAGAGTAAAAAGGGTATACTAAAGTCGTGCAAATGTATGTAACAGGCAGAAGGAATCATTTCCGACCTTATAAAGTATATTTATTATTGATCAGCATCAACAGCTTAGTCGATATAGACTTGTCCGTCTGTCCGTCCGTCCGTCCGTCTGTCTGTATGAACACCTGGATCTCAGAGATGGTAAGAGATAGAGGTTTGACATGTATGGGACAAATGCTTCTTTTATCTGCACGCAGATCAAGTTTGTTTCAAATTTTGGCCACGCCCCCTCCCGCCCCCGCAATTTGGATAAAGCGGGTTATCTCCTACAGTTTTGAAGATAGACGATTCATACCTTCTAGAGATAGTTAGTAATTAGCAAAATGAATCGATTTCACACTAAGGAACGCAGGAATACTGTTGAACATATTTTTTCATGAGTAACGGGTATATTGAAGTCGGTTAGAGCCGACTTTAACTTACGCTCTCGTTTTATGTAGGTTCATACATTGGTGTAAGGTACTCTTTGTATAAAAAGAAAAGCAATTTTTAAATGCTTTGAAATATTTCGGGTTCCCTTGGGATTCGTCGTTCGTTTACCATTGAATTTGTCTTCGAATCAACAGCTCAAAGAAATTCCAAATATTTAAAAGCATTTAAAAAGTGCTTTTGTTTTTATACAAAGAGTACCTTACACAATGTATGAACTTAACCGACTAAGAATTAATTACAATTTAAATCGATGTAACCCCTATATTATTTTAAGAATTGAATTAATACCATGAACTAGTATGAAATACTCAATAAAAATATTGAACTTCTATTTTACTCTATATTTAAAATCATTTTCTAAATTGGGGTAACGGGTACGTTCCTTTGGAACTGCTTTGGCATGCGATGCTGCACACATTCTAATAGCACTGGTGCAGGATGCCATGCTAAATACGTTCTAGTAGCACACGTTCTAAATGCGTTCTTTTTGGAAACCATGGCAGCATGCGTGCAAATACCACTGCCAAGAGAACGCCATCTGACAGCGTGCAAATGGAAACTAAAGTTGGAAGGGAGAGCCGAGCGTTTTTACGAAGTTGAACCTACAACAACAACCCATGCAAAAGGCCGTTCTATTAGAACAGTTCCTGCTGCGTTCCGCCCCTGTACAAAAGCGAATGGAAAATAGCAGGTTTTTGCAACTGCTTCTCAGTGGCAAAAGATGTATGCCAGATGTGCTTCTAGCATTCTGTCAAGTCCCACTGGGTAAGCACGCGCACGCACACACGCGGGCAATCTGCAATAACCAATGTGTGGAGGGTTCAGAATTTGTTTAGTGAATAACTTTGTTGTTTTTGATCGGATCATGCGCTTTTCAGAACAGATAGATATGGGTCATTCTTTTATAAACCGAACAGTTAAAAAAATTTTTATTTTTCATTTTAATAAAAAAAAATCCGAAATTAGATCTCGACATGCCCATCATAACGTAATTTGCGGTTTTGCACAAAAATTTTTGTTAATTTTATAAACAATTTCAAAAATCGTCAAAACCGGAAAAATGGAAAAAAAAGGGTTTTTTAAAAACGTGATATCTCAGGTTTAGTTTATCGGACAGGTATCAAATGGATACTGGTGAAAAGTATTTTACTGTAGCTACTCAAATAATAGTTTTATAGATTTTTAAATTATTTAATAATATTAAGTAATTGTTGCTAAAAATTATTTATAATTTTTCTCAGTGTTAACCACCATGATATAGCTTCTAAGCATAAACAATTTATTGTCCTAAACGTAACTTAAATTTTGGTGGTTTCAAAAAGATGGAGACTTTTATAGTTTAAAACCTTGGTGGGCATCCCTTTGCTCACGCTACTCAGACTACTCAATCCGTTATTTTGCCTAGCGTTGATACAACAACAACTTTTGACACTGCGAGCAATTAATTTATGACCCCCAATAAAACAAAACAACAAACACACAGCAAACGCTCGAGCTTTGACTGTCAAACACTACACTGTGTAAAAAAGTATGGTTTGTTTTGATGTGATTTGATTTTTATTACATGATAAATGATGTATATATTTTCGCATATAAAACATATTAAAAATGCTTATAGGAATAAATTAAGTGATATAAGTCTATCTGATTTACTGCGAACATCAATTAGTAAAGAAAAAGTAGATTTTGAAAAACTAATAAACGAATAAATAAATTCACTCAAAAATTTCTCTTAGTGTATAATTTTTTTCTCGTTGAAAGAAACAACAAAAACACAGATTTTTTTGTCGTGACGCACAGAGTAATAAATGTGTTCATTTTCCTTTAATTTATGACTTCAGAAGTTGTGTTTGTTGTAGATGAGTTGTAGTGCTCACAATTGCAAATTCTGTGCCCACCAAGGGTTTAAAAGTTATGAATTTTTGAAGTTATAAACAAATAAAAAGTTGCCCTCAAAAAATGCGTTGCCACTCAGTCAGTTTCAAAGCTCTACGACTGAAACTTGGCAAGTGGGCTTTATATATATCAATCTTTTCAAAAATGTCAACATCACACAGATCGGACGTCTATTTCATATAGCTGCCATACGAATGCTATGATTAATTGCATTTTGTTGTGGATTAGGGTGACCAGAGTTTTGAAAGTATATTATACCACAACCAAATTCAGCATTTCTATTACAGCTATATGATATAGATGTCCGATCTGTGTGATGTTGGCAATTTTGAAAAGCTTGATAAATATAAAGCACAATTGCCAAGTTTCAATCACATGACTTTAAAACTGACTACGTGAGAAATTTTTATTTAAGGGCATCTTTTATTTGTTTATAACTTCAAAAATTCATATCTTTTAAACCATATAAGTCTCCATCTTTTTGAAAACACCAAAATTTAAGTTATATTTAGGGCAATAAATTGTTTATCCTTAGAAGCTATATCATGGTGGTTAACACAGAAAAAATTATAAATAATTTTTAGCAACAATTTCTTAATATTATTAAATAATTTAAAAATCTATAAAATTATAATTTGATTAGATACAGTAAAATACTTTTTACCAATATCAATTTGAGACCTGTCCGATAAACCAAACCTGAGATATCGTGTTTTTAAAAAACCCTTTTTTTCCATTTTTTCGTTTTTGACGATTTTTGAAATTGTTTATAAAATTAACAAAAAATTTTTTGTGCAAAACCGCAAATTGCGTTATGATGGGCATGTCGAGATCTAATTTCGGATTTTTTTTTATTAAAATGAAAAATAAAAATTTTTTTAACTGTACGGTTTATAAAAGAATGACCCTTGAAAAAACAAACAGACGGACATGGCCAAATCGATTCTGTTTTTTTTATACAAAATAAAATATTAAGGTTACCACAAAAATCGCAAACTGGATTTTGAATGGATCGAATTAATTGTTTTCGTATTCCTTGTTGTAAAATAGTATACAGTGAATATCGCTTATATGCAAAAGCTATAATGCAACAATATTTTTGCATATAAGCGATATTTGCATTTAAGCGGTAATCTATATATATAAAAGAGTTCAACCTGACTGACTGACTGGTGACCGTCGCACAGCCTAAACCATAAAAGATAGAAAGCTGAGTTTTTCACAGTAGTTTAATCTTATGCTGAAAGTGAGTACTAAGACGGGGTTTTGGAAAATTCCACCCGGAAAAGTCGGAAAAGCGTCGGAAAATTTTGTATGGGAAAAATTTTATTTTTCATCCGATTGACTTGAAACTTGGTTTGAATGCAAAGTACTCGAAATCATTCGACCCGTGTTTTCCCGATTTTGGAAAATCCGGCCACGAGGAAAATGGCCGGAAAATTCTGCATTCAAAAAATTATTTTTCTTCCGATTGGCTTCAAACTCGGTTTGTAAGGACAGAATACGAAATAGTTTGAAATGAGATTTTCCGAAGTTGGAAAATTTGACCTGACGTTCGGAAAATTCCAGGAAAATTCTGCATGAAAACAACTATTTATCATCCGATTGGCTTGAAACTCGGTTTGTTAGGAAAGAATAAGAAATAAATTGAAATGTGATTTTCTGATGTTGGAAAATTTGACCCAGCGGTCGGAAAATTCAAGGAAAATTCTGCATGAAAAAACAATTTTTCACCCGATTGGCTTGAAACTCGGTTTGCAAGGACAGAAGTCGAAATAATTTGAAATGTGATTTTGCCATGTCGGAAAATCTGCCTAGGCGAGAAAACGCCCGGAAAATTCTGAATGCAAAATAGCTATTTTTCATCCGATTGGCTTGAAACTCGGTTTGTATGGATAGAATACGAAATATTTCGAAATATGATTTTTCGAAGTTTGAAAATTTGACCTGACGGTCGGAAAATTCTGAATAAAAACAACTATTTTTCATTCGATTGGCTTCAAAATCGATCAAAATGAAAATTCATTTGTGATTTAATTTTCCTATGTTGGAAATAACGCCGGGATGCCCACTGGGAAGTGAATGGGATGTGAGTGGTTTATTGTTTTGGAAGTGGGTGGAAAGTGGGTGGTAAGTGGTTGTGAAGTGGGTGCAATGTGGCGGGAAGTGGGTGGGATGCGGGAGGAATGTGGGTGTGAAGTGAGTGGGAACTGGGGGAAATTGGGTGTAATGTGGGTGGACTGTAGGTGGGAAGTGGATGGGATGTGGATGGGATGAGGGCGGGAAGTGGGTGGTATGCAGGTGGGAAGTGGGCGAGAAGTGGGGGGAAAGTGGGTGGGAAGATTTGTGGGAACTGGGGAAATTGGGTGTAAAGTGGGTGGGATGTGGGTGGACTTTAGGTGGGAAGTGGATGGGATTTGGATCGGATATGGGCGGAAAGTGAGAGGGATGTGGGTGAGATGTGGGCGGGAAGTGGGAGGGAAGTAGGAGGGAAGTGGGTGGGATGTGGGCAGGATGTGGGCGGTATGTGGGCGTGATTGTGGCGGAAAGTGGGTGGGAAGTGAGTGGGAACTGGGTGGAATTGGATGTAGAGTGGATGGGAGGGATGGGGGTGGGAGTTGGAGGAAAAACCCATCAGCAAAGAGCATACTGTTGAAGGCGCAGCGAAGCGCGTCGGGTTATTTGCTAGTCGGTTATATGCAAGTCCTTTGCATATAAGCAATCAATCGGTTGTAAGCAAAAAATTGCATATAAGCAATTCAATGAATAATGTTCATTTTATTTAAACCACCTTTATTTAATGTATGTGTGTGTTTGATTTTAGTGTAATTTAAATATTACATGAAGACAACTTAAAATCACATTTGGTTTCAAATATCGCATACGGGTATTATTTACTAAATACTTTGGAAATCAGTCATTTAGTTTAATTTGAGATTTTCTTGAACAAATTTACTTAAAACGAGAAAGGCAAAGCTAAATTCGTCTGTACCGAAGTTTTGATACACTTGAAATAGCTTGTCTCAACGCTTAGCGACTTCGACCAAACTTCGCAGATCAGCTTAAAAACATTACATATTACCCATGACCGTGTTTGAGAGCAGTAATATTGAGAACAAACCATTTTTTCTTACTAAAACCCATTTTCCGAACGAACATTTGTATGGCAGCTACAAGAAGTAGTCATCCGATCCGGTCGGTTCCGACATATTAGCAGCGTGCAGTAAAAAGAGAACTCTGTGCAAAGTTTCAGCTCGATAGCTCCAAAACTGAGGGACTAGTTCGCGTAGAAACAGACAGACGGACTGACGGACGGACGGACAGACGGACGGACAAAGCTTAATCGACTCAGCTCGTCATGCTGATCAAGAATATATGTACTTTATGTGGTCGGAGATGATTCCTTCCATGCGTTGCAAACTTCTGGGCAAAATTATAATACACTTTTCAAGTGTATAAAAATCAGTTATTTTCGTTTGGTTTTTGTTTTTTTCAACATTTTCTAAGATCAGGTCTACAATGACATCGAAAGACTCTGAAGCGTAAATATTATTATACGAAAAGTAGTCGCGTAGCGAATCCAAATTTAGAAAGGCGTCTTTGGTAGAGGGATGTATTACACTGAAATCAGATTGAGAAAAGTTTTCTTCATCTTCAGTTGGATTTTGATTTTCTTCCAGCACATCTGCGATTATATCCTCGTCAGAAATAATTCCAAACAGGCAATTTAAAAGAGTGGATAATATCTTGATCTACTGGCTGTATTATGGAGGTGGTATTTGGCGGCAAAAATTGAATTGTTATGTTCGAGAATTCCGTTTCTGTATTGTGGCAAGGGACATTGTCTATAATCAAACAAATATGTTTATTGTTTTTCTGTAGATCCTTATTTAGATCCACTAGTATCTGTGTCCAAATAAGACTCGTCATCCAAGCGCTTTGGTTGCAGTAGTATGGCAGTGTCCCCTCTCTTCCTTTAAAAGGCCGAGGCTTGGCTGACTTTCCAATGCAATAAGAAAAAGCAATGTAAGGCGTTGCTTCTGCGTTTTAAATCCTTTAGGATTCTCATGCTTGCCTTTTCATCGGCATTAAATATGCAATCTGGACTAAATTTGTCCAGAATATGCGGCAAATGATTTGAGATAAATGCAGCCGCACTTGCAGAATATTTTCACTGGCTTCTCCGTGAATCTTGGCGACGTTAATAGAATTCCGCTTGCACCAACGTTGTATTCAGTTCCTATCAGGTGAATAGTCTTCATTTAGCTTTATGGCGAACTCCTGTGCCTTAGCGAGCAAGACTAGTCCACTAACAACTCCATTTTGGGAACGGATTTGGTTAAACCAAGACAACAATGCTGTCTCCAAGTGTACATGTAAGCTATTTTTATCCCTTTTCTTGTCAGGATTTGTTATAGCACGGACCTCATTTGCATTGTTTTTTATGCGCGAAATGGTGCTGACGCTTACTTTATACTTCGCAGCAATCATCTTTTGATTATTGTTTGTTTTTAAGTCATTTAAAACTGCAATTTTTTGTTTAGCTGTTAAAATATGACGCGACATTGTTGCACTTGTTACTCGTTACTTCAGCTATCGATGAAAGGTTAATCGATAAATAAATATATGGGAATGTTGGAAAATTTGCAGTCGTAAAAAATTTTTGCATACAAGCGATATTTGCTTATAAACGATTTACATACAAGCAATTAAATTCTCATATAAAAATTGCATTTAATGCTCTAATATGTTAGGTTTTTGCATATAACCGGTTTTTGCATACAAGCGGTTCGTCATAAATTTGTTCCGATTCCGGTTCCGGTACGCGATTTGAAACGGTTTATTTCGGTTAACGGTTCCGGTTCCGGTATTATGCCCTGCTCCAAAGAAGTAAAAAAAAACATTAAAAAAAGGCACAAAAGAACAGCCACCACCAAAAAGAGCTCGTATAAAAAAAAAACAAGCCCGCTGCAGTCAACACCCCGAAATGTCGAAAAATTACTTTTTTTTCAATATGAAATGAAAAAACCCCAAAAATTTGTTTTTTAAATTTAATGATGAGGAAAGTTACATGCATCTTTAAACTCAAATACAAAATTGAAAGAAGAAAAATATTTTGGCGAAGTTATGTTCGAAAAACAAAACTACGATCACAACCCCCCACTCTCCCCAACAAGTATTTTGGATTGATATTAACCCCAAATTAGTCCTTTGAAAGGCACATTGAACTAAAACTTGGAGAGTCCATGAGCATTAAGTAACACGTGGAAAGCTCTCATGGGGAAAGAAAAGCTGCTTCCAGATCTATTATAATCAGGGCATAATACCGGAACCGAAACCGGAACCGTTAACCGAAATAAACCATTTCAAATCGCGTACCGGAACCGAAACCGGAATCGAAACAAATTTTTTTTTGGGAACCGAAAACCGTTTACCGTTATTATTGTAACCGATATAACCGGAACGAAACCGAAACGTTGGTACCGGTACAGTTTCGGGTTTTTTAGCTTAGTTTTAGTCAGACATTTGTAATGCAAAAAATCAATCATAACGCGACCTTTACACGATGCCTTCTTTTCTTGTAACTTTTTAGGAGTCAAAACATTTAAGCACTCATCGATTGCCCCACGCGTTGGAGCTCAACCTACAGGATACCAAAATATTTGCTGGCGGAAGACGTCTTCAACTCTTGCTCCAATTTTGCAGCTGTAGATAAGGACTTCTTTTGAACCGGAAAGTGTGGGACTCAGTTCACGAAATTGTGCGCATATTAGAATCAGCGGAGGCGGACACAACTAAACTTAATGCCGAAAAACTAGTTTTGGGCGATTTTTATTCCATTTGGATTCACTGCAAATTGGAAATATCAAAAAATTCGTTCTCTCTTGCGAAATCGTTTTTTCAGAAAATAGAAAAGCGAGAGAAATCTCTTTTTGAAAACAATGCTTTTTTAACGTAACGCTAAGTACTGAGCAAAAAAATACTTGTATCGATCTTTTACATAATATTTTTGCACAAATTTTATCGTTTGCTGCACAGAAAAAAAAATGCCGGGAAGATTTTAAGCATATATAGGAATGATTTGATCCCGAGCGTACTCATTGTTTATTTTGACGTTATTGACGAAAACAATCGATTTAAAAATTGTATAAAATATAGACAATGTTAAAAACACCTTAAATAAAAATAAGAAAACATAAAAAACAAAAAAAAATTATTAAAAAAATATTTAACACTACGCTCCTACTGGGACTTGATCCTCGGCCTCCACGCTTGTAAGCGAATGTGTAGTCCATTCTACCACGGCTGTTGTTGGCGTTTTCGCCACCACGTCTTGCTTAGGTCTGGTGGTCGAGTTGTCTAACGTGACGTCGTCCGTGTGTTGTTTAGTCTTCGGAGGTCCAAGGCTCAAGTCCCAGTCTGGTGAGTAAGAAAAAAGTTTTTTAATGTTATCTTAAAATTAATTACAGTTTGTATTCAAGTGGCTGGTGTGTTTGTGGTCGGGGGTCGGTCGGTGTTTCTCCATCCCCTCCCCCTCCTTCTCCTCTCCATAAAAACAATTTTTTTAAAAGTCTTTAAAAATTAATCCCGAACGGAATGATTTCTGCCTTTCCGGGATCAACCCATTTTTAGTACCCTTTCGGCATGAATTGATCCCGGAAATCCCGGAATGGAATGATTTTTTTTTTCAGTGTGATCAATCACTGTTTAATGAACCGCAGTTAAAATTTTGGTTCATTTGAACGCGCCGACGAAGTTGAGTCATAATGATTTTGGTTCTTGGTAATATTCCTCTACAAAGTTCCCGGAATTGTGTGCGATTTCAAAAGTCGTTCTTTCTGTTCCAGCAGGTAAGCGTGCAACGCCTATTCTCTGGCGTCAAATATATAATGAATCCGCAAAGAAGTTGCATGGACTCAACCACATTTAATGCACTTATGTCACTGCGAGCAAATCATTAAATTCGAAAACTAGTAATCTCTATAAATATAAAAGAGAGTATCCTGACTGACAGACTGATTCACTGATTGGCAGTCATCGCACAGCCTAAACGGTAAGAGATAGAAAGCTGAAATTTGGACAGGAGTTTCTGTTAGTGGTGAAAGTGCGTACTAAGACGGGGTTTTGAAAAATTCCACCCGGAAAAGTCGGAAAAGCGTCGGAAAAGTTTGTATGGGAAAAATGTTATTTTTCATCCGATTGACTAGAAATTTGGTTTGTAAGCATAGTACGAGAAATAATTGGCTTGAAACTCGGATTGTAAGGACAGAATATATAATAAATTGAAATGTTATTTTCTGCTGTTGGAAAATTCGACCCAACGGTCGGGAAATTCCCGGAAAACGTTGCATGAAAAAAAATTTTTCACCTGATTGGCTTGAAACTCGGTTTGCAAGGACAGAATTCGAAATAATTTGAAATGTGATTTTGCCATTTCGGAAAATCCGCCTAGGCGTGAAAATGCCCGAAAAATTCTGCATGCAAAATAGCTATTTTTCATCCGATTTTTTTGAAACTCGGTTTGTAGTGATAGAATACGAAATATTTCGAAATGTGATTTATCGAAGTTGGAAAATTTGACCTGACGGTCGGAAAATTCCGGGAAAATTCTGCAAAAAAACAACTATTTTTCATCCGATTGGCTTCAAAATCGGGTTGTAAGTATAAAATACGAAATAATTTGAAACGTGACTTTCCAATGATAAAAAATTTGAACCAACGGTCGGAAAATTTCCGGAAAATTGTGCATGAAAAAAAAAATTTTCACCCGATTGGCTTGAAACTCGGTTTGTAAGGTCAAAATGAGAATTCATTTGTGTTTTCATTTCCCGATGTTGGAAATACCGCCGGGATGCCCGCTGGGAAGTGGGTGGGATGTGGGTGTGATGTGGGAGGGATGTGGATGGGATGTGGGTGGTAGGCAGATGGGAAGTGGTGGGATGTGGGCGGGAAGTGGGTGGGTTGTGGGTGGGATGTAGGTGGGAAGTGGATGGAATGTGGTCGGGAAGTGGGCGGGAAGTGGGTGGGATGTGGGTGGGATGTGGGTGGGAAGTGGACGTGGGCGGTAAGTGGTTGGGCAGTGAGTGGGAACTGGGGGAAGTAGGTGGGTGGGAATTGGGTGTAGAGTGGGTGAGTTGGGGGTGGGAGTTGGAGGGAAAACCCATCAGAAAAGTTCGATTTCTGGGTTCTACGGGGTATTATTATATCTAATATTGTTTGGTTCTATACTGTTGAAGGCGCAGCGATGCGCGTCGGGTTATTTGCTAGTACAGAATATAATATTTTTGGAATATAATGTAATCATTAGATCTTACGTGTTTTATTTACTCTCACTCGTCAGTTCAACATAACACAAATTCAACACTAGGAATTTCAACACATTGCAATTGTAACACAGTACAAGTTTACCATAAGCATTCGTCAATTCAACACACAACAACTTAAGCACAAAGAAACTGGTTTACAGTGATCCTATGACCATTGATGTAATATAAAATTGTAAGCTATTTGCAAGAATAAAAGTGAAAGTGTTTACTACAATCCGCGAATTGTTATCGTGGCACGCAATCTTGACACGTAATTTTATCATAAAATTTCAAATTTAATACCTATCAATCTAAAAATCAGGAAAACTACGGGTAAAGTATAGGATGACGCAATAAGAGTGTACAATTTATTTCTTAAGTTTGGTGGTTTTCTCAATGTGAACGCTATATTCGCTTGTTTAGCCCTGCATTTTAAATATCACTTGTTTAGAAAACTAACTAAATTAACTGACCCAATTATATAGTTTATATATTTTGGAAGCTCGAAAATATATTAAAATATTTGTATTAGCACCGAAAAAAAATCTGTTTTCTATACACTACACTATAAAATAGGTATAGTAGAAATTGGATTTCTTGGCTGTAAGGTAGTGTAGTATATTTTCTTCATTCTTTGCAATGCATGTTAAGTAATTGATTATATAGCAATTGGGCTGCACATAACACTTTTTATTTTCTACCAATGTTTGTTCCTTTTTGACCAACTCAATTAATTTTTCCATTGATGAATAAAAGACTTGAGTTTTTCATTGAAGACTTTATGCCAGCCTCCCACAGTTTTGCTGGGGAAATTTAGGGTATGCAGCGGTTTTTCTAATTGAAGTGAAGCGCGCAGCAGGCAAATTTTTTTTTCAAAAATCACGTGGCGTGTCACATTGACATCTGAGACTAAACTGATTTCGACCCGTTAAATACACTTAAGCAATTTGCCGACTTGTAGAGCAGAGATATTTTAATGTTTGAATTGTGATAAATAATTTTGTTTAAAATGTATTGTGATGAATTTGTTCCTGTACTAAATTTACGAATGTTAAAATTGAACTGTGTTGAAAAACGTTGTGTTTTTTTTTAAGTGTTGTATTGACTTGTGCTTAATTCGAATGTGATAAAATTGTTTCATGCGGAAATTGTATTGTGTTAAATATGCATGTGTTGAAATTGCTTGTGTTAATTTTGTGTTGTGATGAATTTGTGCGTTGAGTGAAATTGTATATGTGTTAAGCAGACGTGTCACCGGCTGGTACACGACGAATGTGTAAAAAATGCAAATGTAAAATTGGTTGTACAGCTTCTTCAACGGGGCCAAGACAAGCTTCTCTCAGTCTCTTGGCGTGTGTGCTTTTAAATTTTTCGCACAAGAGAAAGGGACCTACAGTTTAACGCCGAATCCGAACGGCAAAGATTGAGGATTTGCTTTTTCATGGCTACATTACTTCACAGCTGGCGCCAATAGCTGGTGAAGGTGACAGTATGTGTAAAAGCTATTTCTCTAAAGAAAGAAAAAAACTTGTATTATTAGATGTTCAGACGCGGGATCGAACCCACGACCTCCCCAGCAGTCCAGCACACTAACCGCTGGGCCACAGACGGCCACCACTAACCGCTGGGACACAGACGGCCACCACGACGAATAAGTTTGAAGTTTTGAAATGGATTTTACGCGAATTCTTGAAAACAAGAGCTGATGGAGAAAAACCGAGACCAGTTTTGGAATCAGTGCACATAACTGGACCAGAATTTAATACAAGCAAGGTTGGACCTCACAAAAGTGGTCATTTTGTTGGCCTGTGTACTAAATAATACACTGTACAAGTTATAGAATAAGGCATACGGCAATAACGCCATGCCCAATTATGCAAATTGTTCTTATTTTAAATAAAGAACCACTACAACTACTACTACTATATATATCGGTAATATTTGGGTTGATTGTAAGTTAGTGAGTTACCCCATGACACGTTGATTGGCTGATTCCACACAACATCCCTCCACTTGCTCGCGTAGTGCTCCATGTTTTTTTCGATAAACGTTTCAAATAGAAAAACAGATCATGAGACGTTGCAAAAGCAAAAATTTTGCGTAGTAGTTTGTTTTTAAGCCCAGCGATGTTGTAAGAATCCTAATTTTATAGTGTTTTGCTTCGTTTTGTGTGCAATCCAATTTTTAATTATGTTGAAGTTTGGCAAATCTAACTTGATCTGGGTACGGTATACACCTATGTAAATGCAAAAATTTGTGTCTCTATCTCTTATAGTCCCTAAGATCGACCCGTTCATACAGACAGACCGACGGACGGACAGACGGACACGACTAGGACGAATCGGCTGTTGACGCTGAGCAAGAATATATATACTCATGTTACATACAATTGCACAACTTCATGATCCACTTTTACTCATTTTCAATGGTATAAAAAACGTCGTATATGTCACTTAGACCATACATCAGTCGATAGTAGATAGGGGGGGATTGACCACCTTAATTAATTAATTGAGTTAAAAAATCGGAAATACTAGGAACGAAAAGATACCAATTAAAATGACTTAATATTGTAAAAGAAATAAATTAAACAATAAGGTAGTAGTAGTAGTAGTAGTGGTTCTTTATTTTTGAAAATTAGAACAGTTTGCATAATTGGTGTTATTGCCGTCAGCCTTAGTCTGTAACTAGTACAGTGTAAAATTTACTATTGTTCATCCTATGCCTTACAATGTCGTCTGCATACATTAATAAGCGAATATTAAGGTCTCCTACAGATAGTCCGCCTCTCAGCGCATCATGCAAGTCGTCTAGGTAGAGTGCAAAAAGTAACGGGGATAGTGTGCATTAGACTGGCCTTGCCAACACACTAAGGACAGGCGCAGACAGCTGATGATTGAATTGGTATTCATGAAATAGCGTTATACTGTCAACCAGCCTCCTTTGTAGTGTTGTGCGTGTCTTGTTTTAGAAAAGTTGTGGACAATATCCATAACTTAATGACCTAGAGCCTGCCTAAAAAAGTTCTACGATTTTAAATTTTTGTTTAAGTGTTAATTTATTTTAAATCCTTTTAGCGGAATAACATAGCAACATTTTAAATATTTTTGTTGGATATTTCAATTGTAAACTTGATCAGACATCTATTTTTTGTTTTTTTATGATTAAATAATACATTCTACTGTGAGCAAAAGTTAGTCGGAATTTGTCGATTTAAATCACGGGGGCTAAAATTTTTGCCCGAATATTTTTTTTTTAGTTGGCAGCACTGTCACTGACTTACATGTCAAATTTCATGTCGAAATATATATTATTGTTTGAGTTACGCTTGGTTTTGTGACACGTAAAAAGTGGTTTCGGCGATTTTTGAAATGTCTGAAATTATTCAACAAAGAAGTGCGATTAAATTTTGCTTCCTGAATGGAATTACCGCTGCGAAAACGTTGAGAATGTTGCAGAAGGCTTATGGCGACCAAGCTCTGCCAAAATCAACAACATTTGACTGGTACAAATGGTTTAAAGAAGGCCGAAAACACGTCGGAAAAATCACGCCAAAGTCGCTCAAATATCAAGGTCATGCTGACTGTTTTTTTCGACTATCGTGGTGTCGTGCATTATGAGTTCCTTCCACCGGGCCAAACTGTCAACAAGGAATATTATTTAAGTGTTATGCGTCGTTTGCGTGAAGCTATTCGCAAAAAGAGGCCAGATTTATGGGCCGACAACTCTTGGCTTTTGCAACACGATAATGCGCCATCTCATACTGCGCACGTTATTCGCGATCATTTGGCCAAAAACAACACCATCGTCGTTCCGCAACCACCGTAATCGCCTGATTTAGCTCTGTGTGACTTCTGGCTATTCTCCAAACTCAAAAGACCATCCGAGGACACCGTTTCGAGTCGATTGAAGAGATTAAACGTGAATCGGCACGCGCTCTGAAGGCCATACCTGAAAGTGACTTTTTAACATGTGTCGAGGACTAGAAAAAACGTTGGCATAAGTGCATTGTATCGGGAGGGGAGTACTTTGAAGGCGATGAAATTGATTTGGAAGAATAAATAAAGATTTTTTTGATTTATAAACAAATTCCGACTACTTTTTGCCCACAGTAGTATACAGGGGATTCTGATTTTCGCAAGTAAATGACACTGTTAAAAAATCAGTGTACTTTTTGATTCAGATCATGATTTGAATTTAAATTAGCTAACAGATACAGATAAATAGTTGAATCTATCGGTACGCAGCGAATGTCTTAATCGATATTCGTTTTTCTGCTAATCAGCTGACGAACTGTTATTTCTCTACATTTGTTCACGTGTCTTAGAAAAACACTAGCCATGACCATGACAGTTTTAAAATACCGCTCGATTGGAACACGAAGCTTCGAAAATTCCACAGAGAAGATAGAGTTGTTTGGTCGGATTTAGCACCAAATCCTGGAAAGAAAGTTGCCGTCAAACCGACAAGTCTTAAAGGTGTTTCTTTTTTTCAATGTGCGTGTTGTGAAGATGACCGCACAGAACTCCACTAAATGAAGTCCAATCGCTGGCAAAGTTTTTATTAAATCTATAGGGACCAAAACGAAACTTTTTTGGCCCGGGCAAGAGCAAAAATCAGAATCTCTTATTTATTAATTTATTATAAAACAAGTGAGAAAGTCGGTCAAGCCCGACTATAATATACTCTGTACCTCTCTCTCTCTCTCTCTCTCTCTCCCTCTCCCTCTCTCTCTCTCTCTCTCTCTCTCTCTCTCTCTCTCTAAGATTTTGCGGCGTTGGTTGTGAAAGGGTGGGTGGCGGGGGTGGCCGGGAGTGATTCAGATTCACTTATTTGCTCATAACTTGAGAACCGCTCGTCCGATCTTTATCATTTCTTTGGCAAATCGATACATATTCATAATGACTAACTATCTCTAGAAGGTCAAATCATCTATCTACAAAAGTGTGGGAGATATGACGTTTTTTCAAAATTGTGGGGGCGGGAGAGGGCGTGGCAAAAATTGAAAATAAACTTGATCTGCCTGCAAGTATAAGAAGCATTTGTCCCATACATGTCAAACCTCTATCTCTTACCATCTCTGAGATCTGTTTGTTCATACGGACGGACAGACAGACGGACAGACAGACGGACAGACGGACATGGCTATATCGACTCGGCTGTTGATGCTGATCAAGAATATATATACTTTATAGGGTCGGAAATGATTCCTTCTCCCTGTTACATACTTTTGCTCAAACTTAATATACTCTATGTACCTTCGGTACAGAGTATAAAAAATTAAAAAAATGAGAAAAACTGTCCGATTTGATATGATTCTGACCAAGCTAACACTCGAAATGTAAATGTAAAATTGGCTGACAGCTCCTCCAACGGGGCCAAGCCAAGCTTCTCACAATCTCTTTGCGTGTGTGCCTTAAATTTTTCGCACAAGAGAAAGGGACCTACAGTTTTGCTTTTTCATGGCTGGTTACTTCACAGTAGCTGGTGAAGGTGACCGTATGTGTAAAAGCTATTCTAAAGAAAGGAAAAAACTTTTATCATTAGATGTTCAGAGGCGGGATCGAACCCACGACCTCCCCCGCCCAGCAGTCCAGCACACTAACCACTGGGCCACAGACGGCCACTCGAAATATCCAACAAAAATATGTTAAATATTGCTATGGTATTCCCCTTAAAGGATTTTAAGAGAATTAACACTTAAACAAAAATTAAAAATTTTTTAGAGATTAAATTCGAAACTCATCTCAAAAAAAATTTTTTTTAAATGTCCGATTTGATATGATTCTGACCAAGTCTACGCTCAAAACATTCAACAAAAATATGTTAAATGTTGCTATGGTATTCTTCTTAAACGATTAAAAGAGAAAAACCACTTAATTTTTTTTTTTAACTTTTAGAGATTTAATCCGAATCTCATCCCATATATTGGCAGTATATTTAAAATTTTTGTTTTTTGGGGCGAGAGTGCGTCCACTAAATGCAGTCTGATCGCAGCCAAACTTTTTATTATATCTATTGGGACCAAAACGATTGTTTTGCCGCCCGGGCAAAAGCAAAAATCTGAATCTCATATATAATAAAAACTATTCGAAAAATACCAAAAAAAAATTTGGCTAAATTGACCCTTTTGATATAATTCTGGCCAAGTTTACGCTCAAAATAAGACACATTTATATTTTAAACGTTGCTATGATATTCCCCTAAAAGGATATAAAAAGAATTAATAAATAAAATTTTTTTTTGTAATTTCTAGAGATTAAATTCGAAACTCATCCCCCTCATTTTCCATACATTTCAAATTTTCGATTTTGAGGGCGGGCGCTGCCAAACTTTTTTTCATATCTATTGGGACCAAAGCGAAACTTTTTCCGCCCGGTATTTTGAAATCTAATTTTAAGGGCCAGTCTAGTGTGCATCCTTGCCTTACCACGATTTCGGTATCAAAATAATTGGATAAAGCTCCTCCTGTCCATATTGCTGCTTCCGTTTGGTCATAAATCCTTTCCAGTAAATTAATAAATTTTGATGACACGCCCATAGAATGCAGTTTGTATCAGAGCAGTTTTCTTGGCACCTTATCGAAGGCCGCTTTAAAATCCACAAAAAAGCATATAACTGTTTCTTTTCTTGCAGCTTTAGATGAACAATCCCCGCAAGGTTGTACACGTTGTCCACCGTAGAGTAGCCTCTCCTGAAACCTGCTTGATATTCGCTCATTTTATTGTGAGCTCAACCCATTTAGCCAACCTTTAATTTAGGATGCACATTAAAATTTTAATGTTGCAGTTTAAAAATGAAATTCCTCGATAATTCTCTGGCTGGCTTATATCACTATCTATATATATAAATTTGTACGCCCGACTGATATGGTGACATATTATCAACTCCCAGCCTAAACGGCTTATCGTACAGGTTTGAGATTTGGCATAGACCTTCGTTAAGTTATGCAGGCGCGCACTAAGAAAACAAACTTGGAAAATTCCACCCGGAAAATTCGAAAAACCGTCGGAAAAGTTTGTATGGGAAAATTTTTAATTTTCATTCGATTGACTTGAAACTGGGTTTGTAAGCATAGTACGCGAAATGATTCGACACGTGTTTTGCCGATTTCGGAAAATCCGCCCACGAGGAAAATGGCCGGAAATTCTGCATGCAAAAATTTATTTTTCATCCGATTGGCTTGCAACTCGGTTTGTAGCGACAGAATACGAAATAGTTTTAATTGTGATTTTCCGATGTTTGAAAATTTTACATAACGCACAGTGGGCCAGCTTGTATGGAGACTGCGGCCAAAAATACTTTTAGTGGATATTTCGACTTGAAACTATGTTTACGGCTTTATAAAACCATTAGATGTGAGATTTGATAAAATGAGCGTGGCTAAACCCTCACACTCCCACCCCTACCATACAATTTTACCAAGTGTAAGAAAAAAGTTATTTCAAAAGTTTATATTTGTGTTTCAATTTTTGTTTATTTTGTTTTGTTATGTTAGTTTTTGTATTAAAAGCCTCCACTTAACATAAAAAAAAACAAAATTAAAAAATTTAATTAATTTATAATAATAAAACCTAAAAAAAAAACCAAATATTTCATAAAACACACTATATATCGCTGCAATCTCAGCTTTTAAAGTTAATCAAATACTGGTTTTAGTCAAAATGACTTGTGCTTGAACCGAGCTCACAAAAAATAACCAAACACAACAACAACAAAGCACTGCAAATAACAGCTGCACCGCACAAAGCAGTAGCAAAAAAAAAAACACAAATGTAGTTAGTCTTTGGTACATAACAGAACTTTCCGGCACTTTGTGGCAGCTGAAGTTTTGTAATTTAGAATCTTAAAAGGTTGTCTAATATTACCTAATAAGTTAAATTAGGGGGCTCGGGGGGGATCACTACTATTACCTTAGCTGAAATTATATCACATGGACAATGGCACACTAAAAAATCACTGACGAAAAATGAATTTTTATTAAACGAATAAAACAAATTAGAAAAATTTAAATTATTTAAAAAATATGTTAATACCTCTATTTATAATATTCAATTTCATTTTTCTTAATATCAGATTGATTAAAATAGTTTTATTATTTTTTTAGTTTTAGTTGGATCTCAAGCTGCTCACTTTTCAGTAACCAATGAATTTCATGCTCTTTCTTTGGAAGCTATTCTTATAGAGTACCGTTGAAATGAAACAAAACCATCTACACAATAAAAAAGCTTGGTCATTTATAAGTAAGAGATGACACTTACAAAGCCAATTTTCTGACATTGATTTTTATACTCTGTACCGAAGGTACATAGAGTATAATAAGTTTGTGCAAAAGTATGTAACAGGGAGAAGGAATCATTTCCGACCCTATAAAGTATATATATTCTTGATCAGCATCAACAGCCGAGTTGATTTAGCCATGTCCGTCTGTCCGTCCGTCTGTCCGTCTGTCCGTCCGTATGAACAAACAGATCTCAGAGATGGTAAGAGATAGAGGTTTGGCATGTATGGGACAAATGCTTCTTATACTTGCAGGCAGATCAAGTTTATTTTCAATTTTCGCCACGCCCCCTCCCGCCCCCGCAAATTGGAAAAAACGTCATATCTTCCACAGTTTTATAGAGGGTTTGTTCTAGAGATAGTTAGTCATTAGCAATATGTATAAATTTGCTGAAGAAATGATAAAGATCGGATTAGCGGTTCTCAAGTTATGAGCAAATAAGTGAATCACCCCCTCCACCCCCTCCCACCCATGCACAACCAACGCGGCACATTCTTAGAAAAAGAGAGAGAGAGAGAGAGAGAAAAACTTAGTGATAAGCGCAGCAGCAGCATTGCATACAGCTCGTACTCTAGGTACAGAGTATGTTATAGTCGGGCTTGACCGACTTTCTCACTTGTTTTATTTTTGGCCTATGGCAGAAACCACTGTGCAACGGTCCAAAAATTCCCGGAAAAGTCAGCATGAAATAAAATTTTTTTCATCCGATTGCACTGTGGGCCAGAATTCTCATTTTTTGGCCAAAACTCTGGCATTTCTACACCAGTCTAGCTAGGAAGCTGAAATTTTCGAGGAAATGATCTTAAAAGATTGAACTTTACACACATAATTTAAAAAGCAACAAAAAAAATTTATACGATATTGATAATATAAATCAAAGTCGAAAAATATTTCAACTTTTTCGTTTTTTAATTATAGAAAAAACACTTGTAATTGGATTTGACCCAATTTCTGCATAGAAGTATATATAAGTACCAGATAACTAAAAAAAATTAATATATCTTGATATAACCAGTGGTTTACAAGATATTGACTCAAGCAGTTTTTGAACTTGACTGCCCACCCTGTCGAGGATTTTCAGTCAATCTGACTACCCTCACCGATTTTTCCATCTATTTTACCTCCTCTTTAGATTCAATACTTAAAACAAGTAAATAAAAATAAAAATTTAATTAATTAAAAATCAAATTTTTTTAACATAATACAATTTACCTTCAGTGCTTCTAAGAGTATGCTACACATTTTAACACATTCAAATTGGCTCTGTATAAAAATAGTTTACCTTAGAGTGCATGTGTCATATTCCGAAGTTTAGAAAAAAAGCATACTTCTAGGCTGACTGTATAACAGAACATGGTTGATTTAAAATGGGAATATAATTTTAAATGCGATATTATAAAAATTCAAAGCAAAACCGCGCAAAAGCGCATACCTACAGCTATAGTACATTATTCAAAGAAAATAATAAGCAATATTGCAAGATAATTAAGAGGGGTACTTCTGGGTACTCTTAACACAAAGTTGCCAAATGTAAAAAAAGCACCAAAATTTTAGATTTTTTTCATTTTTTAAGTAAACGCTTTCGAATGCAAACTTCTTGATAATTTTTTATGGCAATCTAATGCAAAGTCGAAAATAAGAAATCAAATTGCGGCAGCTGTTGCTTTTCTAACTTTGACTATTATTTTTTTTTTTTGCAGAGATTTTAAGAAAAATCAACTTTGAACGGCTGCCATTCAAAAACTGTTTTGTAAAAAGGTTCCAAATTTTGCCATAAAATAGCAATATGTATTCAAAGTCATTGCCGACCTTCGTTTTATCCAGTTTCCCAAACAAAAAATTGGGACTTTTGGCCAAAATTTCGGGCTGCTGGCCCAGTGTGGATTGGCTTGAAACTCGGTTTGTAAGGGTAGAATACGAAATAATTTGAAATGTGATTTTCCAATGTCGGAAAATCCGCCCCATTGCGGGAAAATTCTTCATGTAAAATACTATTTTTCACCCGATTGACTTGAAACTCAGTTTGTAAGGACAAAATGATAATTCATTTGTGTTTTCATTTTCCGATGTTGGAAATACCGCCGAGATGCCCACTGGGAAGTGGTTGGGAAGTGGATGGGATGTGGGTGGCTAATTTTTTTGGAAGTGGGTGGGATGTGGGCGGGAAGTGGGTGGTATGTGGGTGGCAAGTGGGTGGAATGTGGGTGGTATGTGGGTGGGAAGTGGGTGGGAAGTGGGTGGAATGTTAAGTGGGTGGGATGTGAGCTGAATATGGGCGGGAAGTGGGTGGTATATGGGTGGGATTTGGGACGGATGTGGGTGGGATGTAGATGGGATGTAGATGGGATGTAGGTGAAAAGTGGGTGGGATGTAGATGGGATGTATTTGGAAAGTGGGTGGTATGTGGGTGGCCAGTGGTTGGAAAGTTGGTGGGAATTGGGTGGAGAGTGGGTGGGATGTGGATGGGAAGTAGGTGTGCATTGGTTCTATACTGCTGAAGGCGCAGCGAAGCGCGACGGGTTATTGCTAGTTTTTATATATAGGGAAAATTATGTTCGTTGAGCAGCACTTCTCGACTTCTTCTGCATTGACCATTTTATTGTATACTTTTGCTAGCGCCACAAGAAACTCTTTTGGTGCATGGATATAGTGCTCATAGGGGATACGATCCTCACCCGGCGCTTTGTTGGCCTTTGCCTTTCCAAGCGCATATTTGACTTCATCGTAGGTAATTTCTGCGTCTAAAAGCTCATCTTGGATAAGGTTTCTAGCGTAATGTAAATGGCATCCCTGCCGGCTGGGATTGAGGAGGTTTTTAAAATATTTTTCAAAATCAGCAACCGCGACCTGTGCGCTTATCTTAAACTCAGTTCCCCTTATCTCTCGTGCAATACTCC
The DNA here is from genome assembly GCA_018904235.1 of Lordiphosa stackelbergi. Classification (NCBI taxonomy): domain Eukaryota; kingdom Metazoa; phylum Arthropoda; class Insecta; order Diptera; family Drosophilidae; genus Lordiphosa; species Lordiphosa stackelbergi. Next base: position 63,653 of record JAEIFU010000264.1, on the reverse strand, counting down.
ATCAATCCTTGCTTTTATTAACTCCCTCAAGCTTTGTCTCCAGCTGTTGGTAATAACTAGCCTTTTTAACACCACATATCCGCTTATACGCTTCATTGGCCTCTGAATACTGATTTCGAAGAACTTCTCGATTCGTTGTTTCGCTCTTTCTAAATGCGTTTAAAAGTGCCACGGATTTGTCTCTAAGGTTCCTACATTGTCGATCAAACCATTTGCATATGGGCTCCGTTTGTTTTGGATTTGTTGCTTGTTTTCCGGCTGCATCATGAATAATTTCCTGCAGACTAGACAAAAAAAGCTGCTGACCACTTGCCCCTTTCGCATCCAAATTCCTCACAATTCTTGCTCGGTATTCCCCTTGTTTTTCTGAAATCCATTTCAATTTTGGCAACAAGTTAAGAGTTTGCGCATCCTCAGGACTTAATACGTTAAGCTGCAAGTATATTGGCAGATGATCAGACCATGTCTTGCTTTCCACAAGAAAGTCTTGTACACACGGAAGAAGTTCGTGACTTATTGCTGCGATATCATTGGTTGAGTTGCCGACTGCGTTCATAAAAGTATAACTTCCCTCTCTGTCTCCTTTGTTAGGCCATTCAAAATAATAAGTCCATTATCGTTGCAGAGTTCAAAGAAACGTAACCCCTTGGCCAGCCGTATTTGCTATGCAAGAAGTATCCAATTGTCACTATCTCGTGTACCAAATTTCCAATTCTGATATTCATTTGTCCAATAACAATAGGGTTCTTCGGACAGTTTTCTAACAAGGCGTTTTCTACAGGTGAAAACTCGACATTCCAGTTACTTCCTCTTACATATAGAGGTAATATGCTAAAGTTGACTCTGCTCGTGAAAATTTTTAGGATTTGGATTCCGTTGGATTGCGTCATCTCGTATTTTACTCCACTGCTCTTTAAGGATTTGTTTACTCCTACAGCGATGCCCCCAATGGCTCGCCCAAAACGAGTATTGCGCGAAGCTGGGGTCCAATATACATCATAGGCGGTGAAGTACTTTTTAAATAGTGCAATTTTTTTTGAGGCTACATGCGTTTCTAATAGAATAAAAATATCAAAGGACGTAAGATATTGTAGGAACTGGGGATACATAAACTTATTTTCTAGACCATGGATGTTGTAGGACAAGACATTTAACATTTTCTTATTATTCTTATTTTGGCATGGTATTTGTGTGATTACTTTAAGTTTTTTGCCATTCTATCTAGAAGGTCCTCATATTTAAAATTCGTTGTATCAAATTTGTCCCCAAAAATATTTTTCATTCGCTGTTCAACTGGCTGTCCTTTGGCGATTAGATTGTGGTTGTTGTCAAAATACATCCAAGTTCCATCGATGTTGATACTGTCGTTTCTGACAAACATTTTAGCATTCCCTAACTGTGATAGTTCCTTTTTAAGCTGAATGAGTGCCTTTTTGGCTGCTGCTTATCTTTCGATAAATCCTTTTCAATATATATTGCAGTTGCCGCTAGCTTTCTAGTATTTTTAAACACCTTTCCCACCATATCTTATGATTGAACTCAGCAATCACACCCATCTTGTCATTTCTGCTATATATTTGCTTGACAGTTTTTGCCCTTACTTGTCACACATCTAAAGTGTTTTTGCATAGCTTATGGGACTCGTTAACCGGGGATTCTCCAAATGGTAGACCTTTTATCAGAAGGCTTTTCTTTTTGCTGTCGCTAATTAAGCGGTTCAGCTCTATCCAATCTCGCTTTCTATACTTTTTTAATTGATTTATTTTCTTTCTGAGCAGTTCATTTTCAGCTTTGAGCTCACCCACATTTAAGCAAATTTCTTCTCTCAGATTCAGAATATCCTCCTTAGTTGCCAGCTTTTCCATGCGCCTGTTGATGCCAGAGTCAATGGCATGCACTGCATTCAATATATCAGCTAGCGACAGTCCGTCAGAGCTTTCCATTCGAGACCTCTTGGCCACCGACTCTCCTGTTGCTAGTGGAGCAGTTCCAGATGCCCGCTGAGTTGTTGGATTCAATTGCTCGCTAGCATCAATAGTCTTTACAGGTGATCTGCCCAGGCCCATTATAAAACCGCCTAGAAGTATGCTTTACCGTATTATTTTAGCAGAGCTTTCGGTGCCACGATCAGGTGTAGGAGTCGCTTTATCTGAGCTTTTGGTGAGCTTGTATTCTTCCTCTTTCTTTTTGTTTACTTTTTGTTTTTGTTGCCGCCTGAGACTGCCTTGGCCAAACAAATATGAAGTATTTGAGTTTTTTTTTTAAAATAAAGCTCACTGTGGTCAGTATTCCATCGAACTCGAGTCCCGCGCTGTTAGCTTCTCACCCGACACACAAGCGTAGGTTCGCTTCAAGCGAAAGTTCCGCGAATAACTTTCTTCGTATTTTTTTTTAGTTTAAGCGAAACTCTTTCTGAGTTCCCTTTTATCTTGCTTCTCTCTGCAGCAGGTAGAAAATTAACCAAAACTACGCCGCGTCGCCGTCGACTTTGACTTTGCATTTTCAGTATGTCTTTGAAGCTCTTATCCTTTGGCCGGCGCATGGTGATATTAACATTATTATTTTAAATTATATTAACATATTAATTCCACCATGGGCCGGCATTTATATTTTGGCTTAGCAAACTGCCGAGCGTCAATTAATTTATCGGTAAACAATTATTGTTTTATGTGGTTTAAGCTTAGTACTCAGACAAACTAAATCGATTTAGCTGGGTGTCAACTCCATATAAAAAAAAGGGTGTCGGAAAGCTTTCGTAAAATTCCGACAGGCCTCCTACGCTCGGTCGAACTCAGACAAACTAAAATTTCCGTTCATACCCATCGGAAATCTCGTAGTGCCGCTAACTTGACAGGCACAAACAGCTGATTCAATTCCGATGGGGTGGTAGCAGAAAAAATTGTTTGTAATTTTTCCGACACCCACCCGTCGGAATGTCAGCAGCAAAAGCTCGACAAAAATCGTCGATTGGCATAATTTGAAACCAATGGTAAGATTTTGCATTGCCCATGACTTCTACATTCCATATATCCTCCACAAATCCCTAAATATTTGCAAAAACAATTAACTAAATTCAAATGCAAGCAAATCAGAGCAGTAAGACCATTTCACACTTGGTGGTATTTTGATGAAGAGTGGTATTTTGGCGTTGAACAGTCACACTGCATCGTCCGCTGGGTAACCCATCGGAATAAGTTGTCAATTTAGCTAGCGGACGATTTAGTTTGTCTGAGTACTAAGCTTTAATGTTCATAATTGTATTGTCCAAAAAGTCGTTGTCTATTTGTTAATTCCTTAGTGTCAAATCAGGCCAATAAAAAAACCGCTTTTCCACTTTGAAATGCCTGGAAGCAGCTGCAATGGGAGCTATAAAAATTATTAGAAGCCGGTGGCATCTTTGTCACAGCAATGCGCAGGCGGCGTCAGATCAGCAGCAATAGCTATCGTCTTTATTTAGCAGCAACAATATAACACCAAAAGGCAGCAACTTCCAACTTCTATTTCACAGTAGCATTCAAATGAAAAGGCACCAAACATATAAGTTTCTTGTCAATTTATTATTTCTCTTTTCGGAGCACACGACTTGTCACGGCAAATTATACAAAGGAAGTAAAAGAGAAGAAGGCGGACATTGAGTTATTTGGTCATACTGCAAGAATGGCTTAACGCCTCATATGTAAAATGCTTTTGCTATCAAACAATCATATTAGAGGCATTCATTCATTTACTAGTTCACAACAGTAGGAATATGAAATTGAAACAGGTGATAGTTTTCAACACACTATTATTATTATTGTGACAAGAAGGGCTATCTATGGGAGCTTACAATTCTAGTCCAACATTTGTTGCAAGGAATGGGAAAACCCATTAAAACCCAATCAGACTAGGTAAAATAAAATAAGCAAATTCAAAATTTAACAATATTCAAGATATCAAGTTAAATTAAATTTAAATGTATCCATTAAGTAATATATTAAGTAAGTTGGTTTAAATAAAAGTTAAATTTATGCGGTCTCCATATTGTCCAAGAGATCCATGTAGCTTCTTTGTTCAGCAAATCATAGTTGATGATTTCAAATTATTCAGATAAGCCCATTTGGCTTCGCAGCTCGTTAAATCGTGGTGCTGGAAGTGTCTTAGTTAGAATGTCTGCAATTTGTTTATCTGTGGGAATATATTCAAGTTTAATTAGTTCTCTTTCAACTTGCTCTCTTGAAAAGTGGTATTTTATATCTATGTGCTTTGAGCGTTTATGACATGAGGGGTTATTGGCAATACTAATGCATCCCTGATTATCTTCAAAAATTGTAATGGGATGCTTTATTTCAATTTTTAAACTTTCGAGCAACGATTTTACCCAAATAGCCTCTCGAACTGCTTCAAATAAAGCCATTTATTCTGCCTCAGTTAGAGAAGCAGCTACAGAATTCTGCTTCCTTGTATTCCAACAAATTAAATTGGATTCAAACATTTTGAATAGATATCCTGTAGTACTTTTCCTATCACTCTCACTTTCTCCCCAATCTGAATCTACATATCCAACAAATAGTTCATTATATTGAATATTTTTCTGAAATGTTAATTTCAGATCAAGAGAACCCTTAAGATATCTCAGAACTCTTTTCAAACATTGCCAAAGCTCATTATTATTCTTTTCGCAATATCGACATAATAAATTAATAGGTGCACTCAGATCTGGTTTTGTACATAGCATAATGTACATTAAGCATCCTATCAGAGCTTAAGCCAATATGATTCAATTTACTTGGAAGTGGAGATTTGACAGGATTGCACTCTTCCATTTTGAATCTTATTAAAACGTTTTTAATATAAGCAGTTTGGCTTAAATGTACCTGACTATCAGTTCTATCAATTTTAATCCCAAGAAAAACTTAATTTCTTTCAGATCAGTCATTCTAAACTTAGTCATTAAATAAGATTTAAAATGATTCATTGTTTTGATATTTTTTGTTGATATTACTAAATCATCTACATACAATAAGACATATATATTCAAAGAAATGTCCCCTTTATCAAGGATGTATATACAACGATCCACAGGTGAATTTATAAAACCAATTTCTTTCAACGCTTGCTCGAATATATCGAACCAACATCTAGCTGCTTGTTTTAATCCATAAATAGCTTTATGCAATTTACATACTTGACTATTTCCACTAACCAGACCTTCAGGTATTTTCATATATATTTCTTCTTTTAAAATACCATTTAGAAATGCTGTTTTTACATCCATGTGATGTACTTCAAGGTCATATTGATTAGAAAGTGACATAATCAGTCTAAAACTTGAAATTCTCGCTACTGGAGCAAAAGTTTCGTCATAGTCAATGAGGTATTCTTGAGTGAAACCTCGCGCAAAAAGTCTTGCTTTATATTTAATCGGTCTTCCAAATTCATTTTGCTTAATTGTAAATACCCATTTACAATCTACAATATTCTTATCTTTAGGCATTTGGACAAGGGACCAAGTTTTATTTAACGAGTGTGAATTAAGTTCGTCTTTAATAGCTTCTTCCCAAAACGCTTTATCACTCCTCTATTTGATTTTCTCAAATGATTTCGGAATAGAATCTATTAAGGAATGAGCATTCATTACACAATTATTTATCAAGTCCAAATAGGATAATTTCGGTTTTTCCTTCAACCTCTCACTCTTTCTAATATTTATCTGCGAATTCGAGTTTTCATTGTGTTCCTTCATATCATTAGATATAATTTCACCAGACATTTCTGGATCGGCATTCTCTTTTTCTGCTACCACACCACTAGGCTGTTTATCTGACAACAGATCAGATTTCTCTTTGTTATATTCAATTGCATGAATATCAAGAACATTTTCCTTTTCCATTTCATTTTCTTCTGTATGCAAACTTTCTTCATTTTCACTTTGAAAATCAATGTTCTCCTTACTTGGCCTTTTATTGTGCCACATTTCATATGGTGTTTTCATGCATTCTTTTAATGCATTACTTGGGCTTCTGTTTATTAAAAATGTGGCGGTCAACACAGCTTCACCCCAGAAATATTTCTGTAACTTTGCCCCTATAACCAAAGCACGAGCTTTTTCAGTTATAGTTCATATCATCCTTTCGGATACACCATTTAACTGAGGAGTGTGTGGAACTGTTAAATGGTAGCTGATGCCTTTTTCAACACAAAACTCTCGCATTTCATTCGATAAATATTCCCTGCCATTATCTATATAAAGATTTACAACTTTCAAATTAAAGTGTGATTCGCTTTTCGCAATAAAATCCTTGAAGACACTAAAAACTTCAGACTGTAAGTCAATAAATATGTAGCACAGTAATGTGTATACTGGTCAATGAAAACGACAAAGTAATTCTTTTCGTCTATAGTAGTTGGCGATATCGGACCACAAACATCGGAGTGTATAACAAACAACGGTCTATCGATATGATTTTTATTTTTGAATTTTTCAAAAGGAAGTCTAGCTTGTTTTCCTTTTATGCAGGTTTCACATAACTCATCACTGGGTTGAATATTATTTAAAATGTCAACACCATCAAACATATTTCTTGATTTTATTTCTAAGAATTTCCCTTTGCTATTATGCCCTAACCTCTCATGCCACACATTATAATTAATTTTATTTGCATTTGATGCATATGCCTTCTTGGGTATTGTGAGTCTTACAGAAGGAACATTATCAAAATATTGTCCATTCATAATATTTATATTATTTTTACTCACATTAACACGTCCTGGATGAAACACAATAGCAAATCCGGCATCCTGCATTTTCTTTACAGATATTAGATTTTGCGAAACCTCCGGACAGAATAGCACATCTTGCAAACGAATACACTCCTGCCCAAAATTATACGACACCATGAAAATTTTAGTTTCGACCCTCGTAGGAGAATGGGAAAGCATAACACAACGAAATCAAGTATGCAGAATGAAAGCTTAATGAATTCTGTTTAAAATCTAATATTCTTATCTCTGATTGCATCTCGCGTTTTCAAGTAGCGGTTAAAAAAGCAAAAAAGGTCGATTTTTGTCATGTCTGCAAGTGTATCAAAATTATACGACATATTTCAAATATTGCGGCTGGGATAAAGATTTGGTTTCAATAAAATTTTTTTATATATCTGCTAACAATTTAATGAATTTGTAATGAAATGCCGCGTGGGTGTTTGTTATCCGACGAGGAAAAGGGAAGGATTAGAGCCTACAAAGATGTTGACTTTAATGTGAGCGAAATATCGCAGAAAATCGGTCGAACACGTTGTGTTATCACCAAATTTTTGAACAATCCGGATGAATATGGTGTGAAGCATAGCTCTGTAAGAAAACCCAAGTAGTCTGACCGCGAAAAAGTTGCATAATACTTAAAGCTAGCAATTCGATAGCTTCGTGCTCCACACTTGCCGCATGTTGCAGTACGCCTGTGTCACGGATGATTGTTTGGCGGATGCTGCAATCATCGGAATGCATTGTCAGAGAAGTCTTAAAAAATGTTCCATTCTTAAAGCCGCACCACAAAACAGCACGACTTCAATTTGTGGAAATAAAACTTGGAGAGAAATTGGGCCTCAGCATGAAATTTTAACTTTATTTTGTTTATACAGCTTTGTTTAATATTTATCATTTAGATAATATTTTTTGATGAAAAAAAATTTTGTCATGACGGCCCAGATGGGTTTCGGCACTATTGGATAGATTTGCGTAAGGATCCACCTATGTTTTCCAAACGCAATTACGGAGGCGGATCCGCAATAGGTTGGGGAGCTATTCATGCGTCTGGAACGCTTGATCTGTGCTTCACAAGCTGTAGGATGAACAGTGGAGAATATAAAAAAGGATTGGAGGATCTTCTTCTGCCATTTTTTGAAAAAAATATTGAAAGAGATCTTGTTTTTCCGCAAGATAATGCATCTATTTAGAAGAGTATATACTACCATATACAATAAATGTTTTGGATTGGCCAGCACGCTCCCCTGAGCTAAACCCAATTGAGATTTTAAACAGAATACATTAAGCTTTTATTCTGCATACTTGATTTCGTTGTATTATGCCTTCCCATTCTCCTACGAGGGTCGAAACTAAAATTTTCATGGTGTCGTATAATTTTGGGCAGGAGTGTATTAGCTTTTGTATCACTGCACAAGTCTATCGTGCCCCTCTTAATTGCAAAGATAAACTCATCAGATTTTACTACAGCAATTTTTATTGGTGATTCCAATGTGGTGACGTTTGACAAAATGTCTTCATTATTTATTAAATGATCGGATGCACCAGAATCCAAGAGAAAATAGAGTTTATCATCTCTAGCTGCAGCACGCTTCAACATAAACGCAAAACTTGATCGAACTTGTTCAGTTTGGCCTGTCGCCATTTGCGCTTGTTTTTCTTGATTATTATTTCTCTCTCTCTGACTCTCTCTTTTGTATGTAAAACAATCCTTCTTTAAATGGCCAGCCTTTCCACAGTGAAAACATTTAAATTTGTTGAATTTATTCTTTGGTTTAAATTTTGTTTTATTTTGGAATTTGAAATTTTTATTGGGAATATTCAACGCTTTGTTTTCCTTATTAGCTGCCTGTAATACTTTTAAACTAGTATCTTTACTAGCTTGTTTTATTTTAATTTCGTGATCAAGTAGTCTGTTTTTAACAAAAGCCAAGGTCAAGTTATTTTCTGCTAAAGTCTCAATGGCTGTAATGACGCCATCATAAGAAGATGGGAGAGACAAAAGTAAGTGGCTTACTTTGTCAATTTCTTCCAACTTAGCACCAGCAGCTATCAATTCGGATATTAAATCGTCAAAAGTGTTAAATTGATTCAATAACAAAGTGTCCCCTTCCAATTTCAATGACAATAATTGTTTGCGGACAGACAATTGCGACGCCAGACCTTTTCTCTCGTAAATGACGTCTAAATTATTGAAAATTTCTTTAGCACTGCATTCACTGGTGGCAAACCCAAGAAAGGAATCGCTCAAATACTCTACAATTACGCTCTTTGCAATTTTCTCTAATTTCTTCCACTCATCCGTAATTTCGTCACATGTTCCATCAATGACTTTAATTGTATCATTTTCACTTAACAGGGCTCTTATGCGAAATTTCCATATGGAATATTTCTCGCCATCAAATGGTTTTATATTTCGCTTTGTTTTATCCATTTTATGTTGTAAATTTCAATACACATATACAATGATACTTATCTGCAGTGGTCAAGCGCGGCCTGGGCCCATAACCTATAAAAATTATTAGAAGCCGGTGGCGTCTTTGTCACAGCAATGCGCAGGCGGCGTCAGATCAGCAGCAATAGAAGCTATCGTCTTTATTTAGCAGCAACAATATAACACCAAAAGGCCGCAACTTCCAATTTTTATTGTACAGTAGCATTCAAATGAAAAGGCACCAAACATATAAGTTTCTTGTCAATTTATTATTTCTCTTTTCGGAGCACACGACTTGTCACGGCAAATTATACAAAGGAAGTAAACGAGAAGAAGGCGGACATTGAGTTAATTGGTCATACTGCAAGAATGGCTTAACGCCTCATTTGTAAAATGCTTTTGCTATCATATTAGAGCAGTGTCAACCGCAATGCTTCGCCGACAATGGATGGTGCGATTGCATCGTTTGTCGGATAAAACACCCCATGCGAAAATTGATGCTCGACAGCGATGACGAGATGTTGGTGGAAGTTTTGGATAAAGTGGAGTAAGATCAGCGAGAGGACAGAGAAAAATTTTAAAATCTTTTAAATGATTCATCCGATGAGTTTTTGTTGAAGGAATTTGTCAATTCTGGCTTGTAAGAAATCAATTTTAATGTACAAAAAAAAAAAAAAAACTGCATGAAAATTAAAAAATAAATAAAACGAGAAAGGCAAAGCTAACTTCGTCTGTGCTGCAGTTCTGATACACTTGAAAAAGCTTGTCTCAACGGATAGCGACTTCGACCAAACTTCGCAGATCAGCTTAAAAGCATTCAATATTACCCATGACCGTGTTTGAGAGCGATGATATTGAGAACAAAACAGTTTTTCTCACTAAAACCCAATTTCCGAGCGAACATTTGTATGGCAGCTACAAGAAGTAGTCATCCGATCCGGTCGGTTCCGACATATTGGCAGCGTGCAGTAGAAGTAGAAGACTCCGTGCAAAGTTTCAGCTCGATTGCTTCAAAACTGAGGGACTAGTTCGCGTAGAAACAGACAGACGGACAGACGGACGGACGGACAGACGGACTGACAAAGCTTAATCGACTCGGTATATTGTGGTCGGAGATGATTCCTTCTATGCGTTGCAAACTTCTGGGCAAAATTATAATGCACTTTTCAAGTGTATAAATATATTATATATTTGAATAAAACAACTACAAAATTCACCCTTTTTCATTTCATTTATTTTTCAGAATAAAATCAGAATTTAAAAATTTTACTTTTGTCCTAGGTGTAGATAAAATTTCAAAATTTTTTCCAGCATTATTAAGAGCACAAACCATGTCATTCTTTTGTTGTTTTTGCTGCAAAAAAAATAATCCTATCTCCAGCGCTTTCAATTTAGGGCAAGCGAAATAGCATCCAATATCATATATAACTGCTGCTGCTGCTGCTGTCTTGCCTAGAAATCTTGTTATAAAATGTTTTTTAGCAGCCCCCTTGCATATGATATTCTTGCCCTTGATAATTTACCGCAGATGTTTTCTGATTAGATTAAATGAATTGGTGCCATCATTCCAGTGAATTTTGTGGTAATTTCGTGTTAGCCAGTTGACTGTCTTGCGTGATGTTCCATGCAATTTATGATTATCATATGTAAATGTAAAATTGGCTGACAGCTCCTCCAACGGGGCCAAGCCAAGCTTCTCACAATCTCTTGGCGTGTGTGCCTTAAATTTTTCGCACAAGAGAAAGGGACCTACAGTTTAACGCCGAATCCGAACGGCAAAGTTTGAGAATTTGCTTTTTCATGGCTAGTTACTTCACAGCTGGCGCCAATAGCTGGTGAAGGTGACCGTATGTGTAAAAGCGATTTCTCTAAAGAAAGAAAAAAACTTTCATTATTAGATGTTTAGAGGCGGGATCGAACCCACGACCTCCCGCCCAGCAGTCCAGCACACTAACCACTGGGCCACAGACGGCCACAATGATAATCATATGGTGGACGTATAAAAAAACAACTGTTTGAGGTTTTATCTTTTTTAAATGCAATGGCTATTTCCTTTAAAATGAACTCATAGATACCAGCTCATCGTCATCCCCCATTTCTCGAGTGTTTTAGACCACCCGTTGAACTAATCCACTCAATGGGCTGTATTCGACTAAACGATCATGGATTAGGAGGCAATAGACTTTTATTGAAGTTCCAACCGTCATTCTGTAGCTTTTGACTCTCAAACTTATTCAATGATAGAAAGTTCTTGAGCGTTGTCGTAATGCCGACAAATCTCGTTTTATCAATCTCACTGCCATTCAGTTCATATTTCAGTTCATCAATAATTCCGGCTATACAATTGTTTTTGAGTTTTACCATGATATTGTTGGCGCTTGTTTCACCTGTCTGAGCATTCGTAATCTTTCCAATTGTACCTTGAATATAGATAAAGCTCTCATTCGGTAGTACATACAAGTCTTGATTCTGGATTGTAATTCGAATTTCGTCGCTTGACTTTCAAGACCTTCAGGTCTGCTGATATGGTAAATAGGTGTGATACTCTTTCTTTGAAATATGTACTGTCATCAGACAGCGGTCTATCCCGCACCTTCAAAACTTCACTCATTGTTGGTTTATTTTTTGTTTTATTGTTTTACCACACGTTTGCTTAATCTTGAAGCCCAGAGTTTTTAAAAACAATTTATTTTGTGATGACAGCGATTTATGTTTACGTTGCCGTCCTCGCGATCGACGTAGCAGTTGCTTTTTCCTCAATGTTGCTCCTCTCCGCTTAGCTATGCAACATAAAGTGGGTGGATATATTATATAAAGTCAGTGTATTGGTCTCAAGTGGAGTTGGAGTGTTACGTTCTCCCCGCGCAAGTTCAATAACTCTCCGTTCTGATCGGGTATTTGTATTTTTCTGGTGCTTATCTCTTTGGTGTTGATTGGCAAATAAATAAGATTGTAGGGGTGTACATTCATTTTATAACCAGGTGGAACATTGACGCCAAACTCGTACAATGAATGAGACGGTGTATTACTTACATATGATCCGCTTATAATGTTGCACTCTAAGCGTATTGTGTTAATTTTGATAATATTAACCGGCAGTTCCGAGAAGCGGCAAGACGAGTGTGGTTAGGATTGGGTGTGAGTACAGTGCGCTTAACCAAACAACCATCCCCCCCCTTTAAATTTTTCTTGTTAAAAAATATGGGGAGTTGCCGAGTAGTAATTTCCACTTGCAGAGTGTTGCAGTTGCTTTTGATTGTCAGTGTATTCTCGATTGAATACTGTTTCAATTCACTGTGAATAATGTTGACGATATCATCGAGTTCATAGGATCCGAGTGGTATTTTGATAATCTTGTCATCAATATGAAATAAGTTGTTGTCTCTTTTTTTTTTTTTTGGGATTTTTTAGCTGGCTCGAGGTAAATGTTTTTTACGTGCTTATTAAAAACAAACAAACACGAGTTTTTGTTTTTCCAATATATTTCAAACCCCTTCGGGATTCGTCTTCAGGGAAAAAAGGCACAGCGTCCGCTTCGTCAGCTGTGGAGTTGATAACTGTTGATACAATAAGTTGTTGTCTTCATCAACATTTCGAATTGAATTGTACATGTAAAAGTCAATCAGCGCGCACTCATAATCCCCCTTTAATTCGATTCGGGGAAAAAAGTTTGCCTCTATTACGGATGTGTTGCCATTCAATGACAATGTTCTGGCCATTGTGATCTACCGTTGTAAAGTGAGACTTGCTAGTTCACTACCACCCCTCTTATATGACCAACTCAAAGAAGAATGAACTGATCAAACCCCTTCCTGTATCACCCATATGTCGTCATCCTTACTAATTAATAGGAAGCCGAATCTTTCACCCCAACATTTTCGGCAAATTTCCATGAATGAGTCGTAGCTCATGTCGCTGTTAACGTGATATTTATACACATGCCGCATATTCAAATCATCCTGCTTGAACATTAAAATTACGTTTGCATTGTCGCGCACAAGATGTTTTGGTATGCGCGTATACGTTTGGCACAAATAGAATGAGTCGATATTCTTGTGTCGAACCATACAAAAATATGCTCGAATATTATGCTGTTTTTCGCAGGCAACATCATCAAAAATCATAATGGAATTATTCTTAGCCTCATTGGGTGGTATGACTGTCTCTTTGTCGTAACTCCTTTAAATACTCATACTTTGGCTGGTACAAACTCTTTGAGAACAAGTAAATGTTTTCAAATTTCAGACCGTTAGGACTTTCAATTAGACTGAGCATTATGTTGGTTTTTCCGTGGTGGTTTCTTCATACTTTGCCCATTTGCATCTTTGCAAAGGCCATCAATCTCAGCCTCAATGTTGCTCACTAAAATGTTTTTCTTTTGCCTTAAAAAACGCATACTAATGCCTCAAGTAGTTCATTCAATGGGAAATGGTCAATGATAAAACATTACATTAAATGGGGAAAAGTTTATATAATTCCACCAGTTGCAAATTAAACCGCAAACAGGGTAGTGGTCTTGTTGATAGAATAATTAATGCTCTACCCTTTGAGGCTCATATACCGGGCTATAACTTATGTGGGCCGGGTACACGGCTAAAGGAGCGTTTGGAACGTGGTGATCGCGGTATAAACGCTTTAGACGAGGCTTGCAGGGAACACGATATCACCTATTCCCAGGATAAGGAGTTGGCTGCACAACATAAAGCCGATCTAATACTATCAAACAGAGCTTGGGAGCGTGTTTCGGCGCGAGATAGCAGTCTTGGGGAGAGATCTGCAGCATATCTTGTCACCAACATAATGAAAGCTAAACGAAAATTCGGCATGGGGGTGTCTAAGAAAAAAACAAAGCGTGCAAAGAAACGTCGTAGTCGCCGCACACAAATGAAAGTGGGGTAATTAAATTGGCTAACTCATCTTCAAATGGTACATACTGGGTAGCTTACCATAAGAATGGTGAAATTGTGCATTACTTTGATAGTGTTGGGAATTTACAACCACCAAAAGAGGTGGTGAAATATTTTGGGTGTGGTGAAGATATAAGATACAATTATGATAGGATTGAAAACTTTAATACCTTCAACTGTGGGCACTTGTGTCTAGAGTTTTTAATGACATTCTCACTACTCACAAAAGCGTAGTATTGATGATGATCCTCAAGAGTGTCGGCTGAAACAGTTGCATTAACTACAACAACTGCAAACAGCAACAACAACAACAGCTGCATACAGCAACAACAACTGCAACCAACATGCTGTTGAAACAAATTGAACTATTCCTGGAGCAGTTTCATGGCATGATATTCGATGAGCATGTAGTAGAAATCAACTATTTGAAAACGAAAATGGAGGAATTTCAAGGAGTGGCGCAAACAACTTCACAGTTCGGCTGCCACTACAAGACCTGTCCATGGAGCGATGAGGAAGCCCGCGAAGGGCCGGATTCATGCTCGTGTCACTCGGTAGCTCGATTAAAGGATCAAGCTCTGCAAATCATGTATAGGTACTATAAACTAAGAAGCAGATTGTAGAGTCCAGCTAAAATGAGTAAAATAAATTAATAGATTGGCATGTTTAGCTCACACCGAAACACGTAACCTGTTTTTATTTCTTCTGGGGCTAACCAATGGCGATCACGCGAGCGGTCACGCATGCGTGGTAGTTTCAGCTATCGGGGGTGGTTGTGTATGTTACCATCCTCGAAACACGTAACCTGTTTTTATTTCTTCTGGGCTAACCAATGGCGTGGCAGGATGCAAATGAGCGTATGCGTGGTCACGCCTGTGCTGAGCGTCTGGGAACCCTTTAAAAAGCAGGTGTTAAACTCAGAGTCAACAGTTTAAATAAAATATTCACATAATTAGGTACACTCAGAAAAAAATTCGTTCTAAATCTACCGAAATCAAGCCCATTCGTTGACAAAAGTAGAGTAATCCCGCTTTTTCTTGAACCGTGAACAGCGGGTGTCATATTATGAACATTTTGGGCTAACTTTATGAACGGCTTGGGCATGATTTAAGAACATTTTGTGCTCGCAAAATAAACGCTGAAAAAAAATGTTTTAAATGAATTTTTTTTGTTTTAAAAGTTATTTTATTTAACATTTCAATATTAAATAAGTTCTCTCTCTGACTTCCTCTTTTTTATTTTATTGACTTTGTCTTCTTTCTCTAGGGATCGAACTCATAACTTCGCACTGCTTAGTGCAAGAGTCGGCGTCGCTACCATCATGGCTACCGACCTCGCTCGAGACATTGCGGCGAACTGCATTATTAAGGCAAAGCCAAAGCTCACCAAAGTGACTGAAAGCTTTTTGTTAAAGGCATTGCATTGAATGTTTTACTTGAGTGGAAAAACCAAGAGCTCGAGTCAGCGTGTTACCGAAGATTTTTTTCGTGTTTTTGCTTATTTTGTTTTTTTCTTTTTGTTTTTAAATATTAATAATTATTCTAGAATGTAAAACATTTCTCAATGCGCCATTTTCGCGTTTTTGTTGTGATTTGTGCCAGTTTTAGTAAGAAAGCTTTTTAGTGGTGCTTTTTCGTGAACGTCGGGTTTGTCTTGTGAACGATAATTCACGAACGAGATCGTTCAAATAGGAGCACACTTGTGCTGGGTTTTGAATGGTCGTTTTTTTCTTAGTGTAATATTTCATCGCAACACTTTCCGAGCATCATTAACGCCATCATCACCATGGTTGCCCAACAACCTAAGACATCAGCATAATAGAGGACTTTAACAAATGCCAGCAGAAGCAGATACTCTCCAAGTCAAGGATGCCGGCTAATGTGGGATTCCCCATCCTCATGGCAGAGCGGAAGAAGACTCGAGTTGATGATTCGGTAGCACTGGAGCTGGCTGAGCACATCCTATACTTACCCGAGAGGTATAACTCTCTAAAGGATGACAGCATCAAAGTATTAAATGGCGGAAGGTACCTGATCATCAAAAATTCTGAAGATGACAACTTATATTTGGAGCCCACTAACAATTTTTGAATGATTATTATTTAATAAAATAAATTTAAAATCTTTTGGGTTTTTAAAATAAAATAACAAAAAAGATAATATGCAATTTTTAATTTTCTGGTGTTTGGACTACTAAGTGTTGAATTGCTATTCTCAACACTTTATTACAGATATCGATAACAACAACAACAACAACAGCAGGTTTTCCGCTCTCCACAAAAATCACTGTTAGTGAAAAAACAGCAAAATATTTTCATCAACAGCTCTGTTCTGTTTAGCTTTTCTTCTTCTGTTTTTATACACTTGAAAAGTGTATTATAATTTTGCCCAGAAGTTTGCAACGCATAGAAGGAATCATCTCCGACCACATAAAGAATATATATTCTTGATCAGCATGACGAGCTGAGTCGATTAAGCTTTGTCCGTCCGTCTGTCCGTCTGTCTGTTTCTACGCGAACTAGTCCCTCAGTTTTGGAGCTATCGAGCTGAAACTTTGCACAGAGTCTTCTTTTTACTGCACGCTGCTAATATGTCGGAACCGACCGGATCGGATGACTACTTCTTGTAGCTGCCATACAAATGTTCGTTCGGAAAATGGTTTTAGTAAGAAAAACTGTTTTGTTCTCAATATTACTGCTCTCAAACACGGTCATGGGTAAAATGTAATGTTTTTAAGCTGATCTGCGAAGTTTGGTCGAAGTCGCTAACCGTTGAGACAAGCTATTTCAAGTGTATCAAAACTTCGGTACAGACGAAGTTAGCTTTGCCTTTCTCGTTTATTATTGTGTTTAGTTGTTGGACTAGGTTGCTGATGAGGAGGAGCACTTTTTCTTTTCGGTGTTGTTGTTGTTGTTGCTGCTGCTACCTCTGTGGTTTACACACTGTTGGCAAACAGAATAATAATGAACTGCGATATTTTAAACAACTTGACCAAAGCTAGAGATGCCTTAAAGAGAAAATTTGCTTCACTCAAATTAGCGAATTCGCAGAGTACTCGTAAATTGGAGGAAAAATTTAAGCCCATAACTCTACCACTACGAGAGCTCGTCAATGAAAATAAGAAGCGAAAATTTATAAAGTCTAGCATTGTTGATGATGATGATGATAATGATTTAGGTGGGACTGACAAAAAAAGTCAAAAGTGGAAAGAATCAAAAATTTGGGTAAACAGTCTCGCCCCAACCAATCATCTTTGTTATTTCACGACTTTGCTGATGATGATGATGTTAAGGATGATGTTAGGCATGATATTTATGATAGCATTATTAAAACTTCTAGAAAACTCTCATTTGCGCCAGATGCAAGCATTGATAAGAACATTTTATCATTCGATGAACGAGGACATGATAAACATGATGATGATGATGATGATGATGATAATGGTGATGAAATATACTATTTTCAGACTGACAGCCAAATTGATTCAGATTCGGCGGAAAATAGCCAAATTAATCTTAACATCAGTGAAATAGCAAGGTCAAAGCTTCTGGATAAAGGATATGGGCCTTATATACACAAAGCAACTAAATCGCTAAAGTTGGGCAATAGTGAAATAAAGGTTACAAATAGACGTATAGAGTTTTCGGATGGTGAAAAATTACGTCTGACAACAGGCTTATACTCTTTAATTTTCCATAATGTTCCAATGGGATATTATACTTATGATTTGGACACATACAAAGCGAAATTGCTAAAAACCAACGCTCATAAAAGAAATTTTCAATCTAGCGGACAAATAAAGGGGAGTAGAGCTAAGAAATATACGAAAACTATAAAACCTCTTTTATCACAGGCAGCACAGTTCACAGCAGTATCTACTCCATTTTCATACACCTCCAAAAGCCAAAGAGAAAGAAGACGAAAAATAGATGGCTCAGGACTTATGCAGATGATGAAACTCAACACAACAAAACCAAATTACATTTACTGGGATTATCCTAATGAAATTGTTGAACGCTTATGCTTCTTATTAGCCTCTCAATCCGCAGGTAACACTAATCTTTCCAATGAAATCACATCAATAATTGAAGAGCTACGTGAAGCAGAAATCATATATTAATAAATATTGCACACATTTAGCAATTAAACTTATAAGCAATATGTCTGTTGACAAGTTTGGTCATTTTAAGGGATAAGGGAAGTTCGAAATGTCTCAGGGTTATACGTTGATTTGGATGGTAATCTCAATGCACAGAAAAAACGAATTAGAAATTCACTGAAGCCCATTGACAAAGATGATAAAAAAAAAAAAAAATAAAAAAAAAAAATAAAAAAAAAAAAAATAAAAAAAAAAAAACAAAAAAAAAAAAGACAAAAAAACTTTAAAACAACATCTCTATAAATACAAAAGAGAGTGTCCTGACTGACTGACTGACTGATTCACTGACTGACTGATTGGCAATCATCGCACAGCCTAAACGGTAAGAGATAGAAAGCTGAAATTTGGACAGGAGTTTCTGTTAGTGGTGAAAGTGCGTACTAAGACGGGGTTTTGGAAAATTCCACCCGGAAAAGTCGGAAAAGTTTGTATGGGAAAAATGTTATTTTTCATCCGATTGACTTGAAATTTGGTTTGTAAGCATAGTACGCGAAATAATTCGACACGTGTTTTCCCGATTTTGGAAAATCCGCCCACGAGGAAAATGGCCGGAAAATTCTGCATGCAAAAATTCATTTTTCATCCGATTGGCTTCAAACTCGGTTTGTAAGGATAGAATATGAAATAGTTTGAAGTGAGATTTTCCGATGTTGGAAAATTTGACCCAACGGTCGGGAAATTCCCGGAAAATTTCTGCATGGAAAAAACTATTTTTCATCCGATTGGCTTGAAACTCGGTTTGTAAGGACAGAATACGAAATAGTTTGAAATGTGATTTTCCGATTTTGGAAAATCCGCCCACGAGGAAAATGGCCGGAAAATTCTGCATGAAAAAAACTATTTTTCATCCGATTGGCTTCAAAATCGGTTTGTAAGGATAGAATACGAAATAGTTTGAAATGTGATTTTCCGATGTTGGAAAATTTGAACCAATGGTCGGAAAATTCCCGGAAAATTTCTGCACGAAAATAACTATTTTTCATCCGATTGGCTTGAAACTTGGTTTGTAATGATAGAATACGAAATAGTTTGAAATGTGATTTTCTGAAGTTGGAAAATTTGACCTGACGGTCGGAAAATTCCCAGAAAATTCTACATGCAAGATAACTATTTTCATCCTATTGACTTGAAACTCGGTTTGTAAGGACAAAATACGAAATAAATTAAAATGAGATTTTTTAAAGTCGGAAAATCCGCCCCCAGGCTTGAAAATGCCCGGAAAATTCTACATGCGAAATAACTATTTTTCATCCGATTAACTTGAAACTCGGTTTGTAAGGTCAAAATGGGATTTCATTTGTGTTTTCATTTTCTGATGTTGGAAATAACGTCGGTATGTCCACTGGGAAGTGAATGGGATATGGGTGGGATGTGGGTGGGAAGTGGGTGGTTAGTTAATTTGGAAGTGGGTAGAAAGTGGGTGGTAAGTGGTTGTGAAGTGGGTGGAATGTGGCGGGAAAAGGGAGGAATGTGGGTGGGATGTGGGTGGTATGCAGATGGGAAGTGGGTGGAAAATGGGTGGAAAATGGGTGGTAAGTGGTTGTGAAGTGGGTGGAATGTGGAGGGAAGTGGGAGGGGTGTGGGTGGAGTCCAGATGGGAAGTGGGTGGGATGTAGGTGGGAAATGGATGGGATGGGGTCGGGAAGTGGGACGGATGTGGGCGGGAAGTGGGTGGGATGTGGGTGGGAAGTGGATGGGATGTGGGCGGGACGTGGGCGGGAAGTGGTTGGGAAGTGAGTGGGAACTGGGGGAAGTAGGTGGAGTGGAATTGGGTGTAGAGTGGGTGGGATGGGGGTGGGAGTTGGAGGGAAAACCCATCAGCAAAGTTCGATTTCTGGGTTCTACGGGGTATTATTATATCTAATATTGTTTGGTTCTATACTGTTAAAGGCGCAGCGAAGCGTTGTCGGGTTATTTGCTAGTAAATCTATATAAATAAAAGAGTTCAACCTGACTGACTGACTGGTGACCGTCGCACAGCCTAAACCATAAAAGATAGGAAGATAAGATTTTCACAGTAGTTTTATCTTATGCTAAAAGTGAGTACTAAGAACGGATTTTGGAAAATTGTGTCGGGAAATGTGGAAAATTCGCGGATAACAGTTGTATGAAACTTTTTTGTTTTTCATCCGATCAAGTTGAAACTCATTTCCAAAAATCTATGAAAAAAATTCAACAACAACTGCATACCAATCTTTCGGAAAATTTACCTCCGCTGGGTGGAAAGTGGGTGGTCAAGGTTGTTTGGGCGAAACTTTATTTGCCAGCGATTAGCGCCAAACTCATTTTCAAAATTACAAATAACAAAACATAAAAAAGTGACTTACAAATTTTGGAAAATTCATCCCCAAAGTCGGATAATTCATGGAAAACTGTTGTATGATACTTTTTTGTTTATTATCCGATCAGATTCAAACTCATTTTCAAACATCTTTATGAAAATTCAACAATAACTGTGTTCCAATTTTCCGGAAAATCCCACCCGGAAAAGTCTGTATGGTATTTATTTATTTTTCATTCGATTGACTGAAACTTGGTTTGCAAGCATAGTACGCAAAATATTCAACACGTGTTTTCCCAATTTTGGAAAACTTCACACCGTGGAAAATGGCCGGAAAATTCTGCATGAAAAAAAATAATTTTAACCTGATTCACTTGAATCTCGGTTTGTAAGAAAAGTAAATGAAATTAATTGAGATGTGATTCTTCGATGTTAGAAAATTTAACCCAACGGCCGGAAAATTCCTGGAAAACTTTGCATAAAAATAACTGTTTTTCACCCGATTGACTTGAAACTCGGTTTGTAGGGATGGAATACTAAATAATTAGTGATTGCATTTTCCGATGTTGGAAATACCGGCGGGATGCCCACTGGGAAGTGGGAGAATAGTGGGAGAATATGTGGGTTTGGAGGTGGGTGGAAAGTGGGAGGGAACTGGTGGGAGGTGGGTTGGAAGTGTACGCGAAGTGGGAGGGACGCGGGTGAGAAGTGGATAATATCTGGGCATGAATTGGGTTATAAGTGGGTGGGATGTAGGCGGGAAGTGGGTGGAATGTAGGTGGGAAACGGGTGGAAGTTGTGTAAGAAGTGGATGGGGAGCGGGTGGGGTGGGATGGGGGCGGGAAGTGGGTGGGATGTGGGCGGGAAGTGGGCGGGAAGTGGGAGGGATGTGGGCGGAATGTGGGCGGGAAGTGGGCGGGAAGTTGGAGGAAGTGGGCGGGAAGTGGGCGGGAAGTGGGCGGGAAGTGGGAGGGATGTGAGAGGGATGTGGGTGAAAGTTGTGTAAGAAGTGGATGGGGAGTGGGTGGAGTGGGATGGGGGTGTAAGAACTTCAAGCCTATGTATGTATGATTCGATTTCTGGGCTCTACAAAGGAAACAAATTTAGAGAATATATTTAAATTTGGTATATATTTAACTCTCACGATTGACTTCAAACTGATTATGATATTGGTATTATACTGTTATAGGCGCAGCGAAGCGCGACGGGCTTTTTGCTAGTATAGGTTGCCCAAAAAGTAATTGCGGATTTTTCAAAAGAAAGTAAATGCATTTTTAATCAAACTTAGAATGAACTTTAATCAAATATATAATTTCCATTTTGTTCGATAACCTTTTGCCATCTTCCCGGCAAATTTTGTATTCCACGCTCATAGAACTTCTGGCCTTTATCTGCAAAAAACTGAACCAAGTGCGATTTTATAGCCTCATCATTGCCGAAAGTTTTACCATTTAAGGAGTTCTGCAAAGATCGAAATAAATGGTAGTCTGATGGTGCAAGGTCAGGGCTATATGGTGGATGCATCAAAACTTCCCAGCCAAGCTGTCCCAGTTTTTGCCGGGTCATCAAAGATGTGTGTGGTCTGGCGTTGTCATGATGGAAAATGACACCTTTACGATTG
The DNA here is from genome assembly GCA_018904235.1 of Lordiphosa stackelbergi. NCBI lineage: Eukaryota > Metazoa > Arthropoda > Insecta > Diptera > Drosophilidae > Lordiphosa > Lordiphosa stackelbergi. The sequence continues at coordinate 41,514 of JAEIFU010000264.1, read as the reverse complement.
ATCAATTCTGGCCGTTTCTCGTTGATGGCTGCATTCAATTTGTCCAGTTGTTGACAGTAAACATCCGAATTAATCGTTTGGTTCCTTGGAAGCAGCTCAAAATATACCACACCCCTTCCAATCCCACCAAACAGACAGCATAACCTTCTTTTGGTGGATATCAGCCTTTGAAGTGGTTTGAGCTGGTTCACCATGCTTGGACCATGATCGTTTTCGATTAACGTTATTGTAAACAATCCATTTTTCATCTCCAGTTATGATTCGCTTTAAAAATGGATCGAATTCATTGCGTTTAAGATGCATATCACAAACGTTGATTCGGTTTGTTAAATGAATTTCTTTCAATTCATGTGGTACCCAAATATCAAGCTTTTTCACCAGTCCAAGACTTTGTATGTGGTAATGAACGGTTGATTTTGGTATATTTAACTTCTCTCCTATCTCACGCTCAGTTACATGACGATCCAATTCGATTAATGCTTTGATTTGGTCATCATCAACTTCATTTGGCCGACCTGAACGTGGCTCATCTTTAAGTGAAAAATCTCCAGAACGGAATTTGCGAAACCAATTTTGACACTGTCTTTCTTTTAAGGCTTTATCACCATACACATCACGTAACTTTTTAGCAACTCTCTCTGCGCTTTTTCCTTTACGGAAATAATAAAGTAAAATATGACGAAAATGCTCTTTTGTGGACTCCATATTAAAAAGGGCGCCAATCAAACAAATGTAAACAAAATTACGCGCACTTTTTTTCTAAAGCAAGCTAATAGTGACAGCTAATAACTGACAAAAGAAAGAATGCAATTACAGAGTCACAAGCAGTTAAAAAAATTATAAACGCCGACTATATGAAAAATCCGCAATTACTTTTTGGGCAACCAATATATATTTTTTTTTTACCGAATAAAGATGAATCACTTAAACAACGTACCATCGCTTACTTTGTTTGTGTTAACGATCCCCAACAACCCTATGTTATTGAAACTCATGCACGCACATAGCAATCAAATTATGCTTGTTTTGTCAGAAAGTCAAGTTGTTGAGAGTGTCGGGTGGTGGTGGTGGTGGAAAGAAGAACATTCATTGCTATCAGAAATTTCGACATTAGTTTACGCTAAGGGCATTATATTTTACGCATTTGATGTGGATTTGAAATTTGATTTTGTTTTTTGTTATGTTTATTTATGTTTTTGGGATTAATGTGAGTGTGGTGAGTGGTGTTGTGAGCAAAGCAAAAAATGTGTATAAAATACTAAGGCCAAGTTGCGCGAGCAGTCAGTCTGTCGGGGGAAAAATTCGGGAAACAAACAAGAAACAAAAAAGAACATCTAGCGGAAGATCAGTTTCGTGATAGTAATTTTGTTATATGGGGTGGTGAATCCCATCCCCATACCATCAATAACATTAAGTGCGGTCTCCCAAAATAATTTTTTAATTCATCCCCCGTTGAATCAAACGATAGTGCTTTCCATGAGATTTCTGCTCTGGAATGATAGTATATTGCTATACGGTAGCGAGTTGCCCACCCATAATGCCGAACTATCGGGAAATAAAACTTCTGTGCCAAACCTGACGACTCCAGCACTCAATGCAATGACGACAACTGCCCCATTAACTGAGGCAACATCATCAACAACAACAACAACAACAGCAGCAGCAGCAGCATCAACACCACCACCACAGATGACATTTCACCATGATGATGATGATGATGATGACTATGCTTCCGTATATGCTGAAAATATGGAATCATCAGATTCGAAAAACTCCCTTTTCTTCTTGTGAAAGAAGTAAACACTCGGGGAGCAGGAAATGGTGCCCATGCCCTGAGTGAAGACGACTACTATGATGGTGAATCAGATAATGACGAAACTAAGTTAGCCAACATTGGGATGCGTGTTATTAAAGAGGAATAGACTGCAGCTACACACAATGATGATGATGATGATGAAGCTGTTACCAATAATTCTACCACGAGTCGATCGAAAAATATAGGAGGTGTTGAACTTTTCGCTTTAACCAAAAAATTGATAATACAAGCCTTTAGAGATAATTTAATTAAGCAAGAAGCCCAAATAGGGGGTGTAATAAAAAGTGAGAATGATTTTTATAGATATTTTAGAATAGAGTACACCAATTATGTGATAGATATTAGGTGTACTTATTCAGCTGCAGCTGCAAATAATGTGGTGTCGATAAGCTGCATTGTAAACAATGAGGAAATTCTAACATCTTCGCCGGCTAAAGTTAATGTTGAAATAATAAAACTGCATGAAGTTTCATTTAATGATAGGTGCAGCTGAATAAGTACACCTATCGAGGTGAAAATCGAGTTAAGGTTGATGATGCTAAAGATGAAGAAATATTATACATTACCGGTTTTAAGGATTTTAAAAATCAATTAAGCAGCACATTTATTGCTGCTTAAGGTCGCAATTTATTTTCTTTTTTCTACAAAAAAACTTACATTACTATACAAACATTACTTACAAAAATCATTAACCATAATAACAAGTTTTGTACGTTGTTTTTTCTCTTTTTTAGACTTTGTTTTTTTACTTTTTTAAACATTTTTTGTAATTAACGACACATATTTGTATAAATATATATAATCTTGTATCTTATTCTTACATTTTTAATTACACTTTTTATACCCGTTACTCGTAGAGTAAAAAGGGTATACTAAAGTCGTGCAAATGTATGTAACAGGCAGAAGGAATCATTTCCGACCATATAAAGTATATATATTCTTGATCAGCATCAACAGCCGAGTCGATATAGACTTGTCCGTCTGTCCGTCCGTCTGTATGAACGCCTAGATCTCAGAGATGGTAAGAGATAGAGGTTTGACGTGTATGGGACAAATGCTTCTTTTATCTGCACGCAGAGTTTGTTTCAAATTTTGGCCACGCCTCCTCCCGCCCCCGCAATTTGGAGAAAACGTTATATCTCCTACAGTTTTAAAGATAGAGGATTCGTACTTTCTAGAGATAGTTAGTATTTAGCAAAATAAATCGGTTTGCCGAATGATATAGGTCGGATGAACGGTTCTCAAGTTATAAGCAAAGAAGTGAACCAATCCTACCCCGCTACCTCCCTAAAAAAATGTTGCATACTTTTTGGATGGTCACACTAAGGAACGCGGGAACACTGTTAAACATGTTTTTCATGAGTAACGGGTATATCGAAGTCGGTTAGAGCCGACTTTAACTTACGCTCTCGTTTTATTTAATATTCAAACGAAAAGTACTTATATGTATATATATATATATATATATACATTTCTCACATGTCCCCAAAACGTTATTCGCTGACATCACAATCAAACCTGAGTCTAAGTGGTCGTTTGAATGTGAACATGCAATACAAGAGTCCGCTGATGAGAAGATGTGGTTATCTTCGAAACAGCGATCGTTGTACGGACATACCAATTGCTATTCCAAGTTGTTGTAATTAATCTCTGTTGATTTGTGTTGATTACATTGAATTGTAACTCTCCACCGACCTCAAGCCAGCCAGATCCAAAAAGTTTGACAAAAAACAGGTCGCAAAAACCCATATAAATATTTCCAAAATAAAATTATTATATATTCTATGACGAGCTGAGTCGATTGAGCTTTGTCCGTCCGTCTGTCCGTCTGTCTGTTGTCTGTCCGTCTGTCTGTCCGTCGGTCTGTTTCTACGCGAACTAGTCTTTCAGTTTTATGGCTATCGAGCTGAAATTTTGCAGAAAGTCTTCTTTTTACTGCACACGGCTAATATGTCGGAACCGACCGGATCGGATGACTATATCTTATAGCTGCCATAGGAACTATCGGTCGAAAAGTGGGTTTTAATGAGGAAAACTTTTTTGTTTTTAATGTTAACGTGTCTCACTTCAGCAATTACACTAGTTTACAAAAATAAAAATGACCCATTTCAACTGAAGTATTTTTGTAGTGTAGATTGGAATGGTGATCTCAAAAATCAATTTCAAAAAATTTTTCATGGCTCTGTTTTGGAAATATGAATTTTTTTCACTTTTCGGTAGGTGCTCTTACATTTTAAGCCATATCTGACTTCATAATTGTCTGATAGAGTCAAGCAAGATATCAATCGAAAGGCATTTGAACTGTCAGTAATTGCGTAGAACATTGTTTTTAAATCGGCTTAGTAGTTTGGATACAATAAACCAAAACATTTCAAAAAATTCAATTTTTTGCTCAAAAATGCAAGAAATTTCATTTTTAAACGCATAGAAAAAATATAAAAAAATTCCAAAAAATTATTTTTATTTTTTCTACTTAAGAATCGCACTCCTACGAAGAGAACTAGATAACGATTATCAAAATCTATGAACAAACACAGGAGCTGTGAGCAATATAGTGCAAAAAAATGTGGTATTTTCGTGATTATTCAAAAATAAATTTCCGTTTGCTTCGACTTTTGTTCGGTTCTTGATTATAATTTTTGTTCTGGCTTTTCGCTTACTTCATAAAGTGACCAAACGACGAAGAAAAATACACTTTTTTTTTTTGTGAACACACAAAATACTCAAATTTGACTGTTAGTTTTCTACTCAATTTGATCCATCTTCGGTACGTGTGACACGATTTTCCTCAACAATACGTTATTTTCTTTGTAGGAGTGCGATTCTTAAGTAGAAAAAATAAAAATAATTTTTTGGAATTTTTTTATATTTTTTCTATGCGTTTAAAAATGAAATTTCTTGCTTTTTTGAGCAAAAATTGAATTTTATGAAATGTTTTGGTTTATTGTATCCAAACTACTAAGCCGATTTAAAAACAATGTTCTACGCAATTACTGACAGTTCAAATGCCTTTCGATTGATATCTTGCTTGACTCTATCGGACAATTATGAAGTCAGATATGGCTGAAAATGTAATAGCACCTACCGAAAAAGTGAAAAAAATTCATATTTCAAAAACGGAGCCATGAAAAATCACCATTCCAATCACCATTCCAAACTACACCAAAAAAATATTTCAGTAGAAATGGGTCTTTTTGGCTGTAAACTAGTGTTATTACTATTATGCGCTTTTACAAAGATTTGGAAGTTTTGGTCAAAATCGGATGACTATAGCATATAGCTGCCATAGAAACGATCGGTTGAAAAAGTAGTTTTAGTAAGAAAAACTTTTTTGTTTTCAATGCTATCGCTCCCAAACTTTGTACAGATCAATATTATATACTGCCACACAATTCTGTCAAGTTTGATTTAAATCGGATGACTATAGTATACATAGGAACGAACGGTCCAAAATGTAGTTCTAGTGAGATAAACTTTTTTGATGAATATATCGTATAGCCATATATCAAACTGGCAGCTTATATCATGCTTCAAGGGTATATAAACTTCGGTACAGCCGAAGTTAGCTTCCCTCTATTTTTTCTTATTTATTTGACATTTGCCGAAATGAATTCACATATTTTAGTACAAACCCCGCATATTTAAAATTTACAAATGTCAGCTTAAAGTTGCTTAAATGCCTATTTCGACCCTTTTTATGCCTATTCTTTAGTTTTGACTTGCTTGATATGGACATTATGATATGGGCGTCCGAAGTGCCTGATGAGATATTTGCAAGGTAAGCTCGAATTGGTCGCTCGAATAAGCTGCAGCCCAAAAGCAAGCAAAGTATTTAGGAATAAACTACATATTTTGCTAGCGCCTCATATTGGGCAATAATTTTTGATACTTTGATTTAATTCCAAAGATTATTTTCGGGTAGTCACAAAATGCTGTAGAGATTTGCAACCAACCGAATAAAGCCAAGTTCACACAGGCAAATAATTTAAAATTTGTCTTAGGAAATTTTGTTAAAAAGAGCATAGCAGAATAAGCATACAAAAACTGCCTCACTCGTATCAGAACCAAATTCAAATATGTGATTAACATCTCTGTGAAACATACTTTCCTAATTTTTTTGTCTCCTAGTCGCCATTATAGTAGATTTATGAGGACGGAAAGATAATTCAAAAAACCTCGTTTTTCTTAAGAACCGCTTAACCGAATTGGATGGGTTTAATATTTGTTGTAAGTGTCCACAGCACAATTCAATAAATAATTTTCCCACATTTGTATTCAACCATTCTTTCGCCTAAAATAGTTTGAATTTGTATTTATTGAGTATGATCTTCTTAATTCTACAAGTACAGAGACTTATTAATTGTTGTATTAGTCACAAAAATAACGATCACTAGCTTAAAGATATTACATATGTACATAAATCAGTCGATGTTGGTTTAGGTGTAGTTTATTCCATTTGGATAGAATCTTTTTAAAACAGGTGTGAACGACATAAAAATGCATTTTTCTTTTCACTTTAACTTTTTCCCGGACTATCTGGGCGATAAAAGTAATAATATAAATTCCTTTATTAAAAAGAAAGATATAATCAAATAATAGAATAATGTTATCTTCGGCCGGTGGTGAAGCTCGTATAATTTATATAAAAGTCGTTGAAATTGTTATCGGAGTCGAATATATGTGATGCCGCAAGCGGTTTTAAATTTATTACAATAATTTTACATTTTACAATTTTACATTAAATTTACCGTTTTGCACTCATTTTTCAATCTTGGTCAATCACAGCAAAACTTTATTAAGTACAAAATAAATTTGCCAGGCCACAGTAGCCTTTAAATAGTTTGAATGTTAACTATGCAACCTATGCTGATCAATAAGGCAATCAAACTAAGTCAATTTTCATGACCTGAAAACCTTCCATTTTTATACACTTGAAAAGTGTATTATAATTTGCCAAAGTTCGGAAGAAGAACATCTCCGACCAAATAAAGTATATATATTCTTGATCAGCTGAATTAAGCTTTGTCGTCGTGTCCGTGTCGTCGTCGTCGTCCGTCTGTCTGTTTCTACGCAAACTAGTCCCTCAGTTTTGGAGCTATCGAGCTGAAACTTTGCACAGAGTCTTCTTTTTACTGCACGCTGCTAATATGTCAAAACCGACCGGATCGGATGACTAATTCTTGTAGCTGCCATACAAATGTTCGTTCGGAAAATGGGTTTTAGTAAGAAAAACTGTTTTGTTTTCAATATTACTGCTCTCAAACACGGTCATGGGTAAAATGTAATGTTTTTAAGCTGATCTGCGAAGTTTGGTCGAAGTCGCTAACCGTTGAGACAAGCTCTTTCAAGTGTATCAAAACTTCGGTACAGACGAAGTTAGCTTTGCCTTTCTCGTTTACATAAATGCTGATAACCTTTATATTCTTAGATGGATTTTAAAGAAATATAATAGATGACTAATTGGTGGCCAGCAATGAAATAAATTTTACACAATTTTTTTCGTGGTGAAAATCATACTAAAATCTAGCTTTTTTCAGGAGGTGATAAATTTAATGCAAAATCTCCGATGACTTTTGCCCTAGTCACGTGATTACTCCAAGATAAAGTATCGTTGAATGTTATACCAAGGTTAACTGTCTGCGATTCATATTTTATAGGCTTGTTCATAATTTTCAGCTGAGGAAGATCAGTTGCATTTAAGGATTTCTTGTATATTACAATACACGTGCACTTTGCAGGATTGAGTGGCAGTCCATTACATTAAGCCCAATCAATAACACTTAACAAATCTCTCTTACAAACATCTACACACTCATTTATTTTATTTGAAGGACGACTAACATTCATTTGAACATCATCGGCATACATGTGGACATTAAAATTAGACAACATATCTGGGATGTCATTAACATATAAAGAAAACAGAAGTGAGCCAAGGACTGAGACCTGGGGAACACCACGAGTTAGACGCACAGTAGACGATATTTCAAACTCAGTAGCCACTGCCTGACTTCTGTCCGATAAATATGATTTTATTAGTTTAATGGCAGTTCCAGTGAAATAAAAACGAGAAGGCCAAGCTAACTTCGTCTGTGCCGAAGTTTTTATACCCTTGCCAATGTTTTAATATATTAGAGTTTCAGAACGCCAGCATTAAAATCAACAATTTTTCTAAATAAAACCCATTTTCCGACCGATGGCTCCTATGGCAGCTATAAGATGTAGTCATCAGATGTTAACCAAAACTTGCAAATCTGTGTGAAAGCATCTAATATGAATAAACGCTGAGTTGGGAGTCGTGAACATTAAAAAAAAAAAGTTTTTCTCACTAAAACATCCTTTTCGACCGATAGTTCCTAATTTTTAAATCGATTGTTTTCGTCAATAACGTCAAAATAAACAATGAGTACGCTCGGGATCAAATCATTCCTATATATGCTTAAAATCGTCCCGGCATTTTTTTTCTGTGTACACTCATATATACACATACATACTTAAATATTTATGTAGGCTTAAGAAAACAATGTAAAAAAATAGAGGGAAGCTGACTTCGGCTCCACCGAAGTTTATATATCCTTGGAGCATGCTGCCAGTTTGTTTTATGGCTATACGATATATTCATCAAAATAGTTTTTATCACTAGAACTACATTTTGGACCGATTGTTTCTATGGCAGCTATATGCTATAGTCATCCGATTTGAAGCAAGCTTGACAAAATTGTGTCGTAGTATATTATATTGATCTGTACAAAGTTTGGGAGCGATAGCATTAAAAACAAAAAAGTTTTTTCATTAAGACTTTTTTTTAGACCTGTATTTTGTATGGCAGCTATACAAATAGTTGTCCGATTTTGCTAAGCCTCGGTGAAATTATGTGAAATCATAGAAAACTCATAAATACTAGGATTGGGAGCGATAGCATTGAAAACAAAAAAAATTTTCTCACTAAAACTACTTTTTCAACCGATCGTTCCTATGGCAGCTATATGCTATAGTCATCCGATCCGGCCGGTTCCGACAACTGTGCAGCGTATTTGTACAAAAAACTTCGTGCAAAGTTTGGTTACGATAGCTTTAAAACTGACGGAGGAGATAGCATAGAAACAGACGGACAGACGGACGGACCTACGGACGGACGGACAGACAGACGGACATGGCTATATCAACTCAGCTCGTCATGCTGATTAAGAATATATATACTTTATGTGGTCGGAGATGATTCCTTCTATGAGTTACAAACTTCTGGGCAAAATTATAATACACTTTTCAAGTGTATAAATATATGTACATGCTGTGCTCTCTTACATATATTTTTTGCTAAATCTCTCGTGTTATTCCTAGCGGCATTTATCTATGCACAAAGAATTTGCGATAGCAGCTACTCCCACTCACAAGTAAGTCAAAAAGCGATAGAATTAGATAATAAATATAATTTAATTCTAGAGAGCCCATTAGGGACTATTAGAGTAAGACTATGTAAATATATATACTAAGGTTTATTGAAGTAAGATAATAATGAATTGGCATAAATAAACATAAAAAAAAAGGAGGAGGGAATCTTGAAAAGCAGCCACTCCAAAAAGTAAAAGCCCTGCGTACGCGTAGTAACCACCTCATCTGGGTACATGGACAACTCAACACAGTTTGTTAAGGCACTACCATTCAGTTCCTCCCAGAAAAAAACTTGATAGGGATGCCCATATCCTCACAAGGAATGAAACCCGGCGCCTGGTTACAGAACGATGGAATAATTTTCCGGTCTTCGCTGTAGCTAGGGTCACGTGGTCCTCGATTAACCTGATACGGAAAACATCTTACTTCTGGTCTGGGCCCTAACGGGTCACTGCCTTAATTGGCAGGCATGCAGCACGCTTGGGCGTCGCTCACAACGATTTCTTTAGAAGAACAGGATTAGACATTACTTCATCTTTTTTGCCATAGCCCAGCTCTAAGTAGGAGGAAACCCAAAACTATTGATCACACTCCTAGTTGGAACAGTACAAAAATATAGAATGAAAAATTTTAAGAATTATTTCATGATGTCCCGTGCATCGTTAAGGACTCATAGATAGAGATGAGCACTCGACAGGATTCCAGCGGGACCCAAGAGAAGCAGGGGATCAGGCGCGACAATATTTTTTTTTTTTTTTTTTTTTTTTTTAGCTGTTTGGAATTTATTGAATCTTCTCTTAATGAGACTAACAATAAGTTTTCAAATCTTAATCTAGAAACTATTATAAAACCATCCCCTATTGGGGGTGGTTTATGTTCCGCGGCCCTTTAATTCAGTCGCTGGGTTGGTAGGTCTTTTCTTCTGAGACGAGAATGCGTTGCTTGCAGGGTGAGAGATTGTGCAAGTTCATTAGGGTGCGCAAGAAGCTTCTCGGAATATTTGCGTTTCAGGTGCTGTATTTCAGTTTCGACCAATGGGATCCTTAGGTCGTTGTGGATACACTCGTTGCGAATGTACCATGGCGCTCCAGTGAGTGTTCTAAGAATTCTTGATTGTGATCTTTGAAGAATGTCCACACTGCTCGCACAGGCATTTCCCCATAGTTGCGAGCCATAAGTCCAGACTGGCTTTATGATGCTTTTGTACAGTAATACTTTATATTCCAGTTTTAGAGGGGAACGGGAGTTAATTAGCCAGTGAAGGCTGTTGGCCTTTAGCTTTATTTGAAGTTTTTTCGAGTCTATGTGTTTGTCGAGGTGTACTCCAAGGTATACAACATCGTTTGATTGGGGTATCAAGGTCGCGTTTAGGGATATCTGGGGACAGGTGTTTCTGTTGAGTGTAAACGTCACGTGTTTACACTTTTGCTCATTGATTTTTATGCGCCAGTTGGCCAGCCACTCCTCCACATTAGCTAGGTGGCTTGCCAAAAGTCTTGATGCGATAATTGGACATCGTGATCTGCTTAGAATTGCCGTGTCATCCGCAAATGTGGATATTGTTAGTCGGGGGTCTGTTGGGATGTCTGCAGTGTACAATACATACAGAAAAGGACCGAGAACGCTACCCTGTGGCACTCCGGCACCAATGGTGAACTCTTCCGTTGTGTACTCATTTTGTCCGACAGAGAATACTCTGTTGCTGACATAACATTCTAATAGTTGGTGAGTATTTGGGGGAAGCAGTGTCTTAATTTTATAAATAAGACCGTCCAACCAAACGCGGTCAAATGCTTGGGCAACATCTAGGAAAATTGCGGAGCAGTATTCGTGGTGCTCATACGCCGTCCGAATATCCGAAGTTAAGCGGTTGACTTGCTCAATGGTCCCGTGTTTTGCTCGGAACCCAAATTGATGTGAAGGAATTATATTTTGTGCATGCGTATCAATTTTGCGAAGTAAGATCTTCTCAAATACTTTTGATAGGCAAGGTAGAAGGCTTATGGGTCTATATGATGACGCTTGAGTTTTATCCTTTCCTGGTTTCGGAATCATTATGATTGTAGATTTCTTCCACTGAGTTGGAAAGTATCCACATCGCAGTACAGCATTAAAGATTCTTGAGATATATGAAATGGCAGGACTTGGAAGTTCCATGATCATTTTAGGCGTAATAAGATCATATCCTGGTGCTTTCTTAGGATTAAGTTCTCTGATAACATTTTTTTATTTCAAGCGAATGAACTTTGATTGGGCAAGTCTGTGCGGCATTAGGAATCAATGGCAGTGCGTATGCATTAGTTGGTGGGTTCGGCTGGAAAACATTTCTTAGGTGAAGTGCGAAAACATTTGCCTTTTCTTCGTCGCTGCGGGCCCATCTTCCTCTCTGATCCCTCAAAGGCGTGTCTACCTTAGCAGGTGGCTTTATGCTTGCATGTGCTCTCCATAGGGGGAATTTGGTGTTTGTGGGCGATAATTTTTCGATGTAGCGTCTATGGGCTAACTGCTCCTCTGCTTCGAGTGCTTTGTGGAGTACGCGTTCTGTATGTCGCAGGCGAGTCCTTGCAGCTGGCGACCGATTGCTCTGCCATTCTCTTCTTGCACGCCGCTTCTCCGTGACCAGCCGGTCTATGTAGCTGCTCGTTAATCTACGATCTTGCTTAGGTGTTGTTGTCGTTGTTAGTGGGTTCGAGTGATAAGCAGCTGCGGTAATAATTGAGCTTAGGGCTTGGACTGAGGTTTCAATTTCTTCTTCGCTGTTGATGGTTGGGCTCAGTTCAATGTGACTGCTGATATATTTTTTGTATTTGAGCCAGTTTGTCTTATGGGATGTCAGTCTCCGAGGATACTCTCTGATTTGAGGGCACTCCAGAAGGGTGAAAATAATTGGAGAATGGTCTGACGACAAATCTGCGAGTGCTTCTGCAGTTACCAAGTTTTGTGGAACTTTTCTTGTTATGGCAAAGTCTATAAGGTCGGGTATTTTCTTAGGATCTGCTGGCCAATATGTAGGCCTACCCGGAGATACATAGTCGAGTTTGTTTGTTGCGCGCATGAGAACGCTATAGAGTTGCTTCCCTTTTGGATTAGTCAGTCTCGAACCCCAGTGGGGGTGTTTCGAGTTATAGTCACCCGCTGCTAAAAAGCGTTGACCGAGTGTATTAAAGAAATCTAGAAATTGATTTTCTGATATTGCGAAGCGTGGCGGACAATAAACCGCTGACAAGGTGATATTGCCTCGTTTGGATTCTACACATATTGATGTGGCTTGTAGGTAGTTTTGCGAAAATCCCGGTATTGGGTAATGCTTAATGCGGTTTCTGACAAGGATGCCAGTTCCGCCATGGGCCTTACCATCTGGGTGATTTGTGCCGTAAAATGCATACCCCGATAATTGGAAGTTGTATCTGTCCGTCAGATGAGTTTCCGCAAGAAGCATTATGTCGATTTCGTTGTCTTGGAGAAATTTTGACAACTCCAATTTGTGTCGAGGAATGCCATTTGCATTCCAGAGTGAAACTCTTAGGAGAGCCATTATTTAGATTGTCGCGAGGCGAGCATTTGAATGAGGATCCCTTGATTCCTCATTTGTTCTTGCATTGTGTTTTGCATGTATACTATGAAATCCTGCAGTGTTTGCTGCAACGATAGAAACATGTTTTCTAATCTTCTATAGTTTGATGGTTGTTCCGCTTTTTTATTAATTGTTGGCAGAGCCGGCTCAGTTCGTGTTTCGTGTGAGGCTGTGGATGAGGGTCTATCCATTCCTAATTTTAATGCACTTGCAAAAGAAACGCCTTGGGTGGTACTCGATGGGGCAAATGACGATCTAGCAGCTTTGGTAAAGAATACTCCAGGAGTCGATTGCGAGGGTGTAAACTGATTAAGGTTTCCATTGGAACGTGCAAATTCTGTGCGCGTATTAATCCTGCTCTTCAGATCTTTGTAGACTGGGCAACCTCTGTAATTTGCAGTGTGGTTGCCTCCACAGTTACTGCAATTTTCAGCAGACTTGTCCTCCTTGCTGGCAGGACATGTGGCAGTGTTGTGCAGCTCTCCGCATGCTACGCAAACAGGTCGCAGAGCGCAGTAGGCTTTAGTGTGCCCAAATTCTTGGCAATTGGTACATTGCACTGGATTTGTACGTTTGTGGGGCTCCTCTACAGTTATTCTGCGGTGCAATAAAAACTGTAAGTTGTATATTGGGTGCACAGCATTTTTTTTGGAAGCTGTGTCTTCTGGACTTAGCTCAACTTTGAATAGTGCCTGGGGATTTTGGCTCTGTTCATAAGATTTATTACGGATTTAACTTTAAATCCCTTTTCTTCTAAGGCATTACCGACTTCCGTTGATAGTACACTTGATTCAATGCCTTTGATTACCACTTGTAGGCCTTTGCAGCTTTTTAGTTGGTAGGTGTAATAGTTTTTGTTTTCAGTTCTTAAGTATTTTTCGACAGTGCGATAGTTTTCCTCGGTGTTAACTTGGAGCTTCGTTTCGCGTATGTTGCCTTTGCTGACTGATGTCACATAAAAGTTGTTGTTGCCGATTAGTGGGATGAGCTTTGTAACTAGGGTCGCGCAGTTGTTATCTCTTATGTAGAATGGTGGACAATGGCGCGACAATATTGAATTTAAATTTCTGGGTCGGGTTCGGGTCGGGTTCGGGACGGGACAGCCGTGGTCGGGATCGTGGCGGGGCGGGAATGAATTGTCCTTATTCGCCCGTCTCTGCTCTTAGCCCATTGCCACTTTGTTAAAATTACAATTTTCAGACCCTTCTTTGCGTGGATTGGAGTCCTTCTTGATGGTAAATGTATGTTTCGACAAAGGAAAAAGGTTTGGCCATCGGATATTCGATTTTATGTGCACATTCTCGCCGGGGCCGGGCTTACGACAAACATTAAATGGCTAACAAAGTCTTAAGGAAAATTCAAGGGGAATTCCAGGAGCAGTTGGTGCTAGTGACGACGGTCATAAATATTTAGTAGTCAGTTCTTAATTATATTAAGCTGTTTATTGTCAAAAATTCAAACCTTCCGCCAACAAAAATGTATCGATAACTTTGTTGACTAAAAATTCTATCAAACTCGTTCACCAGCAGACTAAAACTTTTTTTGATTGATGATTTTCACCCTCGTCGGATCTGGTAGAGGATTTCCATTGGGAGAGTCCAAAGTAATCTTCACCTCATCAATTCGAGCCATCCTTAGATATAATACCCCAAAAAATTTACCTTGTGCAGAAAGGAACTACTTGCACACATACATCGGAAACTAAATGTACATGGTGGGAAAAAACTACAGGAAGTGTAGCAAAAGTGGAAAAAACGAGAAAGGCAAAGCTAACTTCGTCTGCACCGAAGTTTTGATACACTTGAAATAGCTTGTCACAACGGTTAGCGGCTTCGACCAAACTTCGCAGATTAGCTTAAAAACATGACATATTACCCATGACCGTGTTTGAGAGCGATAATATTGAGAACAAACCAGTTTTTCTCACTGAAACCCATTTTTCGAACAAACATTTCTATGGCAGCTACAAGAAGTAGTCATCCGATCCGGTCGGTTCCGACATATTAGCAGCGTGCAGTAAAAAGAAGACTCTATGCAAAGTTTCAGCTCGATAGCTCCAAAACTGAGGGACTAGTTCGCGTAGAAACAGACAGACGGACAGACGGACGGACAAAGCTTAATCGACTCAGCTCGTCATGCTGATGAAGAATATATATACTTTATGTGGTCGGAGATGATTTCTTCTATGAGTTACAAACTTCTGGGCAAAATTATAATACACTTTTTCAGTGTATAAATATACATGCTGTGCTCTCTTACATATATTTTTTGCTAAGACTCTCGTGTTATTCCTAGCGGCATCTATGCACAAAGAATTTGCGATAGCAGCTACTCCCACTCACAAGTAAGTCAAAAAGCACTCAACTTGCTCCCCCTCACAAATTGATCTCACTCGTACTTGCTCTGCGTTCCACTCAATCATTTAGTTGGGCAGTTAGTTCTGTTAGTTAATTTGTTTTGATTATCGTATTTTCATGACGCCTCAACCAGCAGTAAAAAAAGACTCTGTGCAAAGTTTCAGCTCGATACCTTCAAAACTGAGAGACTAGTTCGCGTAGAAACAGACAGACAGACAGACGGACGGACAAAGCTAAATCGACTCAGCTCGTCGTCCTGATCAAGAATATATATAGTTTATAGGGTCGGAAATGAAAATTTCTATGCGTTGCAAACTTCTGGGCAAAATTATAATACCCTTTGCAAGGGTATAAAAATTGCGTTCTGCTTATTAAAATTTTGGCATGTCTTTTTATATTCTGCACCGTAGGTACGAAAAGTACATATATTGTATTTGTGCAAATTTATGTAATTTCTCTTTGTCTGTCAGTCACTCTGCATTTTTTTTCTAAGGTTATTTATTAATTGCGCGTTCAAGATGGAATCGCTAGAAAGCGTTCATGATTTGTTGGAAGAGTGGGGGCTTTCCAAAGAAGCGACCGATTATTTGAAGGACTGCGGTGTTACTGTAGCATACTGTACATAAAATTGACGACGTGGAAGATATAGATAAACTTTTTTCGGATTCAAAGATGTTTGAACAAAAAATTAACTTCTTTAAGTCCAACTTGAAAAAATGGCTTGCGGAAATCGTAAATTTATTCTTAACAAGTTTAGCTACATGCAACATGGATAAAAAAGCACATGCATTCCTGAAATTAAAATATGCACTCAGCATCATTCATGTCTTAAATATTTTTGGTTATATTTATTTTACTTAAGGTTATGCGTAAAATTATTTTGATCAATGCTGCAAAAATTATCTGCCATGTTCCAGTTTTCTCTTAAGGGATATCGAATTGTTGACATGTTCTCTTTTCTATTAAACATCCACGGAAATTCGTGTCAAACCTTTTATTTATTTTATTTATTTATTTTATTTATTTCTTATGTTTATTTAAATTAAATTGTTTTAATCTTATTAACCCAATCAAGTTGATACAACAGCACATTTAACAAATTCGAATCCGACAATTTTTGTCGAAAGTGAAAACCGGAACAAGCCTGTATATTTATGTAATTATATGAAACCGATCTTTTTAATTAATCTATGCTTAATTAATTTCAGGGAAAACCTTTGAAAGAAGAAGTGAACTACGCAAAAGAAGTGTACCATATTCTGACTGATTCCCTCTTTGAGAAAGGTACACAGAAAAAAAAATGACGGGAAGATTTCAAGCATATATATTTGATCCCGAGCGTACTCATTGTTTATTTTGACGTTATTGACGAAAACAATCGATTTAAAAATTGTATAAAATATAGACAATGTTAAAAACACCTTAAATAAAAATAAGAAAACTTAAAAAACAAAAAAAAAACTATTAAAAAAATATATAACTCTGCTCTCCTACTGGGACTGGTAAGGCTGGTGTGTGTGTGTGGTCGGGAGTCGGTCGGTGTTTCTCCATCCCCCCCTCCTCCTCCTCCTCTCCATAACAACAATTTTTTTAAAAGTCTTTAAAAATTAATCCCGAACGGATTGATTTCTGCCCTTCCGGGATCAACCCATTTTTAGTACCCTTTCGGCATGAATTGATCCCGGAAATCCCGGAATGGAATGATTTTTTTTCAGTGTAGTTTTCCTCAGTCCACACTGGATTCCATCAACGTCTCATCTATTTTAAAAACACTGTACGCGGCCAACTTGTTCTGAAACATTTCGGGCAGAAGGAACTGAATTCAGCACGCACGGACTTAGTTCATTGCATTATAGAGGCATGCATGCTGAAAAGAACATATTAGCGCAGACGATTTTTAACACATATCGCAAATAATCGTGGACGTGTTCACTACAGAGGAAGTGGTAAATTTAAAAATTTCAATAAGTTAACAATCCTATTTACCATAATTTTCAGGCTACTACTAGGGGCATAATACAGGGTTGCCCATATTCGACGGACCCATCTGGCAACGCCATAACTTTTGACAGAGATGTCAGATCGCTTAATGACATACCGCGTTTGAAGCGTCAGTCCAAGCAGATTTTTACCATGGAACAATGCACGCCACGCGAGCGCTCTGAAATAGTTGAAATTTACATTCAACAGAACAAGTCAATTGTGAAAACTCAACGTGCTTTTAAAAAATAAAAAAATGTGACCGAAGTGTGTGAAATGGGACCGTAAATAAGCAAAATTGCCGTATTTACGCCACTGAAAATCCTCAGGAGATTCAAGAAGTGCCTCTTCAGGACGAAAAAGTCACAGTTTGGTGCGGCGTTAGTGCGAAAACGGTCATTGGGCCGTTTTTCTTCCAAAATGAAAATGGCCATGCTGTTACCATCAACCAGGAGCGTTATCGCGACATGATGACCAATTTTGTGATGCCAATTATTTGTCGAAAGCGTATGAGGCAGTTCTGGTTTCAACAAGACGGCGCTCCACCGCACACAAGTCGCATAACAATCGATTTTCTGAAGAAATTGTTTCCGGGCCGTTTGATGTCGAAAAGTGGTGATTTGGACTGGCCACTGCGTTCGCCCGATTTGACGCCGCCTGACTTCTTCTTGTGGGGATATTTGAAGTCAAAGGTTTACGTTGACAAGCCAAGGACCGTAGAAGAGCTCAAGGACAACATTCGTGAAGAAATAGCCGCTATTCCGGCCGAAATGTTGGCGAAATCGATGGAAAATGCTGCAAAAAGGGCACAATACGCCATCAACGCCAGAGGCGGCCATTTGAGAGATATCATATTCAAAAATTGATGTAAACAAATCTACTTGGAACAAATTAAATGATTAAGATTGCCAACCGCCAAATTTGTATTTTTTTCTTTGATTTAAAAAAAAAAACATGGGTCCGTCGAATATGGGCAACCCTGTACTAATACCCTCGGAAAGGAAAAAATCCATCATGCAAGCTCAGGCGCTACTTTAATTTTAAATACAAAATTGGATCGTATAAAACGCAGCGGCACACGTCGCCTGAAAAAATTGTACCAGGTAGCTCTAGTTTACAGCCAAAATTAACCATTTCTGACAGAAGTTTTATTTATGTGGTTTTAAAAGCTCTTTTTCAAATTTAATATAGTATTAGACGAAGACATCACTAATTTGAAAGTCTGGTTTGCCAATAACAGAGATGAAGAGCTGTTGCCGCAATTACGGGATTATTGGGAAAAGGCAGCAAGTATCGAATGAATTCCTGGAAAGATGTTTTGTTAGTCGCATTATTCAAAATGTGGCCTCGCTATGATGACTTCTACAGCTTTGAACTGGTATATACTTTTAAAGAACTGGTTTTCTTTCTTTCTCACTCAAGATCACTCAAGGTTGTTCGGATCTCGTTGCGTGTTTTCAGAATAGATAGATATTAGGTCAGGATATTGTATAAAAAGATTTTGTGCGGTGAACATCATAGTGCGTCACCGGATAATCTCATACAAAAAAGTCAATATGCACTTAAAGTGATATGCTTTCGAAGGTTAGAACAAAGGACATTTGTACAGGTTCATAAAACTAATAGCAAAACACAAATTGCTGTATGTAGTCTTAAGCTAATTTCACACAGGCAAATATTGTAATTTGACAAATTTTTAAGAAATTTTGTCTTAATAGCGATAACACTATGCAACAATTTTTTGATCCCGGCTTCTAAATAGTTGATCCTTATGTAAAATTTCACGCTGAATTCAAATCTGCTCTCAGAAATGTAAAAAGTAGAACGGTTTTTGAGATATAGCTAAATTTTCAATTTTAGTGTTTTGAAAAAAGGTAGGTCTACTAAAATGCCATTTTTTTCTAGTTATAGTCAACCGATATGTATTAACTGAAACAAAAATTAAAGATAATAAAATTATTTCTAAAACAAAACACAGTTATATTAATTAATTAATATATAATTAATAATACTCTCAAGAAGAGGTATGTTTACTTAATTGTGAATATAGCATTTATTTTTCATCCGATTTTGATGATCAAGGGCAAAAAATGTTTGTAAGAGATTGCACAATCCTGTCAATATCCGAGACCTGAGCAATTGTTATGGTAAGATTGAAAAAAAACTTAATGAAAGGCAGCAAAAAATTAAAAATTATCAAAAATTTTTCAAAAATCCAACTTTGAAGTGTCATTACTTCGTCATTTATGATTGTATTTCAAACAACTGTGGTTTGTTTAAAAAATACTTTTAATTTCTTTTGTTTTTGTTCCACTTTATACATATCGGTGGACTAAAACTAGAGAAAATGGCATTTTAGTAGACCTACCTTTTTTCAAAACACTAAAATGGAAAATTTAGTGATATCTCAAGAACCGTTCTACTTTTGACATATCTAAGAGCAGATTTGACCTCAGCGTGAAGTTTTACATTAGGATCAATTGCCAAAAGTGCCGGATACAAAAACTTTTGAAATTTTGTGACATAGTGTAATTGCACATTTTGCAGGACTTAAAACACAATCTATGGTTCCATTCCCTTATAATTTGATCAAATATGGTCGAGAAGTTCACCAATTTAGTCAATTTAGCTAAAATTTTCTAAAAATTTGTCAAATTATTTGTCTGTGTGAACTTAGCTTAAGTGACTGATAACTTTTTTGATTTGAAATGATTTCATAATTACAGCCAAAATATTGAATTTCGGCCCTAATTCGCAGCATTATATTCAAAAAAATCTTGTTGAAAGTAAAATGCACCACATAGTATGTGAATTAACTGCGTCTCCATTTTTAAGACAAAGCGAAATCGAAATATTAAAATTTTAGATTGAGCACAAATGCCTTTTACCGCCTAAAAAATGTTTAAAATGCTGGAGCGGACTGAGTGATAGTAAAAAGGTTGATCCATAAAATTATTTTCGATGAATAAGTGTTCTTTTTGGAGAAAAAATCAACAAGAATAAACAAAAGTTGCAGCAAAAGTTCTAAAATTTATCGCATTTATATATTGCCTCAGGATTCGCTGAAATCGGTTTCTGCGAAAACCACTTCTGTTTTTGTCCAGTGCGAATGTCATGATTTTTTTGCGATTATCTTGAAAACAAAATTTTTTCTATTCTTTTTCTATTTTTTAATAACAAATTAACGGCGATTTTTATTTTTAAGCTAAAATCGAATCGAATGAAAGCGTCATATCCTTGGTGCGTATAAATGAGGAATTTTCAACTCAAGTGACATTTCGTCTCACACTTTCTTGATTTTTTTCAAAAAATACATTGAAAGATGATTAATTTTTTCTTGATTCAAGTAACAATTTAATCACATTGGCGACGATGGCACAAGATGACGAAATCTGAAATTCTGGAGCCTGAATAGTCCTACTGAGTACTCAGAATTGCAGTATTGACGACAGTAAAAACATGCGAAGAGATCAGAAACTACTTTTTTTTGCATTTTGATGATGTCTCGCTGTCTCTATCATTGCTAAACTTTTCTAATGCTCCAATAATGTAAAGCAGCATCTCAGCGAATGTTTACACTCATTGATGTTTTCGTGCATACAATCGTTCTCATCAATCGACAACTGTTCGCTTAGTGACGCAAGGTGAAGAGAAGATAGGAATCGATTATAATGAATCTTCGGGCAAACTGTTGCCACGTAATGAATAGCGGGTGATCCAAATTATTTCTAACATTTCACCGTATTTTCAAGGATCGGTCGTAATATTTCAACCCATATTCCAACGTTCTCCGTTTGTTGATACTTTTTACTGCTGATGCCTTTTTAAAACAAACTAAATATATGCATCTTTTTTAAAATTCTTGATTACTAGAAATATTTTGCTCTTTACATATATTGGATGAATTAAGACATTTGGGCTCTGATCGGGGGGGTCTTCAGCCCCTATAGCCATTATTCATTATTTAGGTACCCTAATAGGCTATTCACACTCAGTGGAACGCATGGAATTTTCGGAAGATGTGAAATAGCGATTCACACGGACAACATCTCACATCTAACATCTCCAGTCGCCGAAGTGAATTTACAAATTGCTAAAAAAAATTGAAAAAAGTGTGACTTTTATACGAGCAATTCGTTTACATCCTTATATTTTAACCTTATTTTATATTTTAGCATATTTAGAATATTTAAAGAGGGCATTCGGATATAGCAATCAACATATTTAATGCTTTAAGCTGGCTCGAAGTGTTGAGAAAAGGAGACACGAATTGCCGCAGCTCCATCCTATTGCTGTATGTTGCACAGTATCTTAAATGTCCACAACAGTGCAATCAATAACTTTCCTCAAATGAACCCCTAAAATGAACCCCGGTGGCAGCCAAACCAATCTAATACTAGTGCTGACTATTCTTCAGGTGCTGAAGAGATAGGATTTGCTATTGTAAGATTTGTTATTTCGAATGAAGAAAAAAGAGGGTATTGCAAGGCAAAAATGGTTTTACATGTTATTTATTGTTCCTTCTCGCAACTGGAAGGTTGCTTGACTCGCTGCTATCTTCCGAAACATTTTACGCAGATCTCTTTGATGCTCCCTTTGCAACTCCAACCAATCACTCGCTATGCTTACAAACTGCGCTTAGTGGCCAGGCTTGGTGCATTTTGCAGGGGGCCTGCCATTGCTTCCAGCATATTTTAAGGTCAAAACATGTACATTGTCATATGTTTGTTTATCTTATTGGGTTAATAAAACTTAATTTAATAATCCAACGTCTGTTTCCGGCCATTGATGGTTTGGAATTTTTGACATTTTTCCATTCCCGTTCGTTTACATTGCTTATGTTTCTCAAGCTTGGTACGGAGATACTTGCGAAAAGTGAGCGAAATCTCTGCACATTATTTCGTCGATAGCAAGTGCGAAATAAGGCGCTCATCTGTAGTTGTTTTGTTTTCAAATTGAACTTGACGGGAAAATTTAAACTAATTAACAGCGAATAGTTATGGTGGCCTCCAATGATGCAATAGTTGCTACAATAGCTATATGTGATTTGAAATAAGGGGTAGTGAAGGCACTTAGGGTTCGACAGTGTTAGGTTAATCCTTACCTTATTTGCAATTTTTCAATCATTTTTTCTAATAGGCAATTGGTAATTGGACACGAATGGAGAAGGGGCTGAATTAACTGGGCCATCACATCTCGTTTTAATGTATTCATAATGGAACGGCATAGATAAGAAGATGTTGTCCACGACTTGCGCGACTATGAAGTCCCAAGACCACAAAAAAGTTATGCAGCTGCTCCGTACAGAATACGGAATCGCCGTCGTCCACAATTGAACCACTTTGTTCTGGGCCAAAGTTACTCATCTATCAGCAATCTCGTAGGAGGAGTTGAGGTTCTCGTGGCATAAGTTGGGCAAAAACTACATGACTCCCACTTCACATCGTTGCCTGGAGTTGCGATGGGTACGCCTCCATCGCTTTCACTCTTGGCGTGCTTATCACTCCAGAAAAGTACACTGTCCTTTAACGAAGACCAAGCCGTTTTGCAATGGTGCCCTAGCAAAAACAAACATAGTGAATTACATATTTAAACTCAATAAATACTATATTTACCTTCCTTTCCAAAGGCAGCCACCTATACTTTCCGAGATAGTTTTTGTCAAGCCGCTATCTTAACTCAATATGGATGAGCTGCCACAAAACAGATTTCTCTTTTATTAAATTACCTAGGGCCACCTTCTCCTCCAATAAAAAGTTGTTCTGCCTTTTTAATGCTTTTGTATTATATTTTTTACTCAATTTAAAATACCGCGCCACAACACTTGTAAGTATATGTGTGACTACCGCCACATGTGTATATGTAGAGACGAAATTATGTTTTACATATATTTCATCGCGTGACACATTGATGTCGGGTGGCAACGCTGTGTTATCGATATGAAAACTTCGCGCGTGAGCTCCATACCCACTCACGAAACACCAACCTGCGAAATCCGTGCGCAATCATTTTTGTACCCGTTACTCGTAGAGTAATAAGGGTATTCTAAAGTCGTGCAAATGCATGTAACAGGCAGAAGGAATCATTTCCGACCATATAAAGTATATATATTCTTGCTCAGCATCAACAGCCGAGTCGATATAGACTTGTCCGTCTGTCCGTCCGTCCGTCCGTCTGTCTGTATGAACACCTAGATCTCAGAGATGGTAAGAGATAGATGTTTGACATGTATGGGACAAATGCTTCTGTTATCTGCACGCAGATCAAGTTTGTTTCAAATTTCGGCCTCGCCCCCTCCCGCCCCCGCAATTTGGAAAAAACGTTATATCTCCTACAGTTTTAAAGATTGACGATTCGTACCTTCAAGAGATAGTTAGTAATTAGCAAAATGAATCGATTTGAAAAATGATAAAGATCGGATGAACGGTTCTCCAGTTATGAGCAAAAAAGTGAACCAAGCCCACCCTCCTCCCCTCTCACCCTAAACAAATGTTGCATACTTTTCGGATGGCCACACTAAGGATCGCAGGAACACTGTTAAGCATGTTTTTTCATGAGTAACGGGTATATCGAAGTCGGTAAGAGCCGACTTTAACTTACGCTCTCGTTTTTATATGGACTTTTTCATTTCGCGGGCATTTCGCGGGTATCACCATACCAAGCTTAATATTAAGAAATTCAGATTTGATTGGCGCCAGATTAAAATAATCTTTTTAATTACTTTAAATGCAAATATATTTAAGCTTCGACGGAGAATTGAATTGGCTTTTATAATAAAGTTTAAGAAAAAATCGCATAGAACGTTGTGTAATTGTATTAGCATTATTTTAGTGTAAAAAACTTATTCAAAAGTTATTTCATTATTGAGATTTTTGTAATTAAGTAAGAAGTGGATTCAGCGTGTGATCTCACATAAGAAATGAAGAAAGGAGATCAAATTGAAGAGGATTAAAAAATCATTAATTACACTAGTTTACAAAATGAAAAAATAACTGACCTATTTTAACTGAAATATTTTTTAGTGTAGTTCGGAATGGTGATCTCAATAACCGATTTTTAAGCTACTGATAGCCAGTGTAGGGCTGCTTAATAACAAAGGGAAACTTTAAAATTAATTTGCAGGAAAACTGTGGGAACGAATGGTTTGGGAAAATCAGGAAAATTAACTTATTTTATAAGCTATCAGGGGGCATACCTCTAAGAGAGGAGTTATTGATGTAAGTTTGAAAACTAATTTTTCTTGGCAAATTTTGTATGGGGAAATTTTGAGGTATGTCTACTGTAAATTGATTTGCTCAAAAACTGTGGGGACAACTTTAATGATTTTTTATACCCTTGGAAAGGGCATATTAAAATTGCCCGAAGGTTTGTAACGCATAGAAGAAATCATCTCCGACCACATAAAGTATATATATTCTTGATCAGCATGACGAGCTGAGTTGATATAGCCATGTCCGTCTGTCCGTCCGTCCGTCCGTCCGTCCGTCCGTCTGTTTCTGTGCTATCTCCTCCGTCAGTTTTAAATCTATCTTAACACGAAGTCTTTTGGTAAAAATACGCTGCACATTTGTCGGAAAGGGCCGGATCGGAGGTCAATAGCATATAGCTACCATAGGAACGATCGGTTGAAAATGTAGTTCTTGTGGGAAATTCTTTTTTGTTTTCAATGCTTTAGCTCCTAAACGTATTTATACGTTTTCTATTCTACTATATAGTATAACTGCCATACAAAGATAGGTCTGAAAAAAAGGTTTGGTATGGTTTTTGACTTAATATTTTCAGTACCTGGAGTAATCAAATCCACCCAAACTTCATTCAAAACAATAGTTTACGGTTTTCCAAAATTTTGCAGTCTAATTTGTCTCAAAAAATGAAGTAGTTAAGGCCCATTTCCAGAACAAATAAAAATTTATGTCACGAAATTTCCTCTTATTTATGTTAAGTGGATTGTAAGCTATAATATGACCATAATGTCTAAAAATACACTAAAAAAAACCCAAAACGGCGGCCAAATTGCAAGGTCGCACTAATTTGTCAGCCGCTTGAATTCAAAATGTGTCAATCAAATTACAGTTTAAACAATTTTGAAATAAGCCTGCAGCTTTCAAAGTCGCACGATGTACTACCACAAGTGTGGGCAACTTCGTGATCCTCGGTAGAGAAAGTCTTGAGGCACGTAAAATTAAAAAATGTCAAAAACTAATAAAATGACTGCTATTGTACGTGCATATATATTTATTATTTGTTAGACTATTTTGGTGCGCCCCGCATTTGCTTTTAATTTGTTCGATGTTGTCCGGAAAAATGTGCTGCAAGTTATTTATTTTCATTTTAGTTTGGCAAATCGGCAACGCTGTGATTATTTTGTTTCTCTTCTGGAAATCAGCAAAATAAATGCAGCTAAATAAATGTCTGATCAGCTGTTCGAAGCTGTTTTTTATACACTTGAAAAGTGTATTATAATTTTGCCCAGAAGTTTGCAACGCATAGAAGAAATCATCTCCGACCACATAAAGTATATATATTCTTGATCAGCATGACGAGCTGAGTCGATTAAGCTTTGTCCGTCCGTCTGTCCGTCCGTCCGTCCGTCTGTCCGTCTGTCTGTTTCTACGCGAACTAGTCCCTCAGTTTTGGAGCTATCGAGCTGAAACTTTGCACAGAGTCTTCTTTTTACTGCACGCTGCTAATATGTCGGAACCGACCGGATCGGATGACTACTTCTTGTAGCTGCCATACAAATGTTCGTTCGGAAAATGGTTTTTAGTAAGAAAAACTGTTTTGTTCTCAATATTACTGCTCTCAAACACGGTCATGGGTAATATGTAATGTTTTTAAGCTGATCTGCGAAGTTTGGTCGAAGTCTCTAACCGTTGAGACAAGCTATTTCAAGTGTATTAAAACTTCGGTACAGACGAAGTTAGCTTTGCCTTTCTCGTTTATATGGAGTTCAACATAAAAATTTATTTTCGTGCGCATTTATTTGTTCTGGAAATGGGCATTTGGTGAGTAAACTTAAAAACAAAGAATTTATTTTTGTTCCACATTTCACCGTTCCAATTCGTTGCTAAACATTCGATGCTATTTTGACGCACATCGATAACGCTAATCGATACCAAGCGGCAAGCGTGCCCGACTGCAAATCGCGCTAGAATTTGCAACAAAAAAAGGGAAAGAAGGTAGAATATAGTGCGAAATTGTTGGCAAATTTTAGTTCAGTCCAGCAACAAGGTAAATATCTGGCCAATTAATTGGCCAAACAACACCCAGTGCTCGTGCTTGCATCGAGTATTACAATTTTCGAACACTTTTATTTTCTTGTTCTCACAGACGCGTAAGCAGTGTGTTCAGCAGAAGATATTAAATAGAGACTTGGCAGAAAAAAAGCACCAACAACAAGATGTCTGGCATTGCTATAAAACGTTTGGGCGAGGAACGCAAGGCCTGGCGTAAGGATCATCCATTTGGCTTTAAGGCTCACCTTGCCAAGAATCCTGATGGCACACTTAACCTCATGATTTGGGAGTGTGCGATTCCCGGAAAGAAGTCCACACCATGGGAGGGCGGTCTGTACAAGCTGCGCATGATCTTCGGGGACGACTATCCAACATCGCCTCCCAAATGCAAATTTGAACCGCCAATCTTCCATCCCAATGTGTTTCCATCGGGAACTGTGTGCCTGTCGGTGCTCGATAAGGGTAAGGATTGGCGTCCGGCTATATCCATTAAACACATTCTGTATGGCATTCAGGATTTGCTGAACGAGCCGAACATTAAGGATCCAGCTCAGGTTGAGGCCTATACCATTTGTCGGAAGAATCCTCTAGAGTATGAAAAGCGTGTGCGTGCTCAGGCTCGAGCTATGGCGGCCGCTGAGTAGAACGCTTTCTCATAAACACCCCAAACCCCGCAGTTATATATGTAGGCATTAAAGTGTAATGTAAAGTAATTTTCTCCTTAAGTCGATTTAATAAAATATAAGAAATACAAATTAACAGCAAGAAAACAAAAATAATTGATAGGAAAACAAATCCGATGTGCACCAACTACAATTTTAAATAGTGAAACCTACATAAGCATTATAATTTAACGATTACATGTGAAGTTTGGCAGATTTTTGAATTTTGAATAAATTTGTATGTATCTACATACCCACAACTTGACCCGCCATTTGAAATGGTTTGACAACGTGGAAAACTCATGCGAAGCACTCAAGTGTCAATTCTAAAAGGAAGATCTAGCTTCAAGCTGATCTTCTCTGTGGAATCAGAGAGTCCGTTCAACTTTACTGCCAGAGTAGTCAATGCCAGACTAAGACATCCATAATATAATTTGTCCTCTTTCCACAAAAATTTTAATGTTCTTGCTCTTGGCGTCATCATAATGCGGTATTCTTTCAAATATTGACTATCGCGTTGCAGTTGAATGATTGTTAATATAAATTTTTGGTGTTTTATTAACTTTTATTAACAAATACATGCATAATTCAACATTTCTAGCACAATCCCTAAATAAATACACTTTAAAGTTTAAAGGTACAAATATTCAAGTAATTTTAAAATTAATTAATTTTTGTAATATTCACTGAATAATCGTAATTCCAAGTTACAATTACGACTATGAAAAAAATCATAATCAAGAATTGTTTGATGAAAATATCAAAAATTTTCCCCTAGCGCCAAAAACAATTTAACACGAGACAACTTACCAAGTTATCAGAAGTAGTTTTTCGGAAAAAAATATAGTTTTGTATTCATCGAGAAGGCTCGCTATTTCGCTATCGCTATTTGACCTGGATAAAACATTTTATTTTTTCAGATAGAGTATATGGGGCATTCCATACAAAAAAAGTTTTTTTCTGGGATGATGTCTCCGAATTGGATGAAAATTGGCCCAAAGGGAGCTTATTATAAGAGAAGCTTAACCCCAAAATGTGAGCTATTTTGGAGCTCTTTTGCAGAAGTTCTACGCCTAAAAGTGTAATATTGTGAATTTGGTAAATTTTCAATTTCTCGAAAACGGTTTAAAATAGAGCTTTGCAGTTTTTTTTCCAAATGTTCAGGATCAAAAAGCCCTTCTAAAAAAAATTTTGACAAATTTTTTTTTACCTTTCTTGGAAAAAAAAGGATTTTTTCAAAAAGCTTAGTCTAGCAAAAAAGACTCATCCTTCAAAAATTCTCAAAAAAATATATGTGAAAGCCGCATCTTTTCCAAACATTTTGAGTGCCCGAACACATCGGTAGCTTGAAAATTGAGGAAGTTATGGCCATTTTTGGGCTCTGTGAAATAAGGCCCCAAAAAATTGTTTTGCGGTCTTATTTCATTTCTTCTTTTGGGGACTTATTCAATTTTAAAATTTTATTTAGGAAAACATAAGAGGAAATAAGAGGAAACATAGCACATTGGGCGGGATTCCCATTTCTTTGGCATAAAGTCCAAAATGATTTTTAATTATTTTCATAATTTTATAATTATTTCCGTTAAATAAATGTCTACCCTAAATAAAAATATTAATATATATTTTTTTTGCCCAGCATGGGCATTTGACAGCCCGTTAAAGTGGCCAGTTTGTGCTAAGCTATTTGTGTCTTGTTTGTGCTTGAAATTTTGTGAATGGTTGATTAAACTAGCTTACAAAAAAAAAAAAAATAAGTGACCCATTTCAACTGAAATATTTTTGTAGTGTAATTTGGAATGGTGATCTCAAAAATCGATTTCAAAAAATTTTTCATGGCTCCGTTTTTTAAATATGAATTTTTTCACTTTTTCGGTAGGTGCTCTTACATTTTAAGCCATATCTGACTTCATAATTGTCAGATAGAGTTAAGCAAGATATGAATCGAAAGGATTTTAAACTGCCAGTAATTGCGTAATTATAATCAAGAACCGAACAAAAGTCGAAGCAAACGGAAATTTATTGTTTAATAATCACGAAAATACCACATTTTGTTGCACTAAATTGCTCACAGCTCCTGTGTTTGTTCATAGATTTTCAATTTCAAGCACAAACAAGACACAAATAGCTTAGCACACTGGCCACTTTAACGGGCTGTCAAATGCCCATGCTGGGCAAAAAAAAAATTTATCTTAATATTTTTATTTAAGCCCCATACGGAGTACGACGAAAAATTCGTTTTGATACAGTATTTCACATAAATAGAAACACTTTCTAACAGCACATGAGCATCAAAGCAAAGCCAAGGTGTTTCTAAGTATATGAAATACTGTATCAAAACAAATTTTTCGTCGTACTCCGTATGGGGCTTTAGGGTAGACATTTATTTAACGGAAATAATTATAAAATTTAATTTTGGACTTTATGCCAAAGAAATGGGAATCCCGAACCAATGTGCTATGTTTCCTCTTATTTCCTCTTATGTTTTCCTAAATAAAATTTTAAAATGAAACAAGGAGAAAGTCGGTCAGCCCGACTATAATATACTCGCCTCTCTCTCTCTCCTCTCCTTCTCTCCTCTTTCTCTCTTTCTCTCTAAGATTGGCGCGTGGTTGGGGGTGGGTGGTGGGGGGTGGCGGGGGGGGTGGATTCAGATTCATTATTTGCTCATAATGAGAACCGCTCGTCCGTCTTTATCTGGCAATCGATAATATCTAAGATAAGATCCTAGAAGGTACAATCACTCCCCAAAACGGGGAGATTGACGTTTTTTCAAAATTGTGGGGGCGGGAGGGGGCGTGGCAATTGAAGAATATAGAAAAACAAAAAAAACCAAACCTATAGGGGAAGAGGAGAGAGAGAGGGAGAGAGAGAGGAAGACGGACATGGCTATATCGAGGTGTTTGTCGAATTATACTTATAGGGTGGAAATGATTTTCCCGCAAAAGAAGAAATGAAATAAGACCGCAAAACAATTTTTTGGGGCCTTATTTCATTTTTATCAGGAAATAAGGCGTCAATTTTTAATATGATTTTTTAGGATCTTATTTCAATTTCTTATTTTTGATAAAATGTGATATAATCCAAGAACTTTAAAAACGCTTAATTTTCTTAACTGCAGGTGTTCTTTGACTAAGTATTTGATGCGCAGAATTTTTGTACAGCTGTGAAAAGTAACGTTTTAAAAATATTTCAGTGATAATTTTTAGAGTATTTTGATCAGTTTAGTCATTTGCATTGTGCGAAGTAGACATAAAAATTAAAGTTAAAATAATGGAGTGCAGAATAATTGTTGGACTCTGCGTAGGCTGGAAATTTGATTTACGTAGAAGAACAGAAAATTTTATACAAGCTTAAATTTAATTTATAATAAAAAAACAAGGGAGAAAATCGGTCAAGCCCGACTATAACATGCTCTGTACCTAGAGTACGAGCTATATGCAATACTGCTGCTGTGCTCATCACTAAGTTTTTCTCTCTCTCTCCCTCTCTCTCTCTCTCTCTCTCCCTTCCTCTCTCTCTCTTTTTCTAAGAATGTGCAGCGTTGGTTGTGCATGGGTGGGAGGGGGGTGGAGGGGGTGATTCACTTATTTGCTCATAAGTTGAGAACCGCTCATCCGATCTTTATCATTTCTTCAGCAAATTTATACATATTGCTAATGACTAACTATCTTTAGAAGGAACAAACCCTCTATCTACAAAACTGTGGAAGATATGACGTTTTTTCCAATTTGCGGGGGTGGGAGTAGGCGTGGCAAAAATTGAAAATAAACTTGATCTGCCTGCAAATATAAGAAGCATTTGTCCCATACAAGCCAAACCTCTATCTCTTACCATCTCTGAGATCTGTTTGTTCATACGGACGGACAGACAGACGGACGGACAGACGGACATGGCTATATAGACTCGGCTCTTGCTGCTGATCAAGAATATATATACTTTATAGGGTCGGAAATGTTTCCTTCTCCCTGTTACATACATTTGCACAACTTTATGATCCCCTTTTACCCATTTTTAATGGGTACAGGCAAAGACACTTCATATATAGATTCCGCATATATAGATACCGCAGCTCCCAAGAAAAATCGTTCTTTGCGTCACATGTGTCATCTATAATATCTATAAACTTTTGCTCTCAGTCGTATAGCTAATTTAGAAAACGTATAGCTAAATTTCAATATATGTTTCCTCGTACAGGCAGCGAGAAGTACAAATTTGCATCTAATGTCAGCTCCCAAAAACAATCGTTTTTTGTTTCACATGCGTCATCTATAATATCAATAAATCTTTGGTACAGGGTATAATAATATTTATTTCATATGAAATAACACCCCAAATTTGGGGCCTTTTTATACCCTGTACCCATTTAAATGGGTAAAAGGGGATCATGAAGTTGTGCAAATGTATGCAACAGGGAGAAGGAAACATTTCCGACCCTATAAGGTATATATATTCTTGATCAGCATCAACAGCCGAGTCGATTTAGGCATGTCCGTCTGTCCGTCCGTCCGTCTGTCCGTCTGCCTGTATGATCGCGTCGATCTCAGAGATGGTAAAAGATAGAGGTTTGACATGTATGGGACAAATGCTTCTTTTATCTGTACGCAGATCAAGTTTGTTTCCCGCAATTCGGAAAAAATTGTTATATCTCCCACAGTTTTGAAGATAGACGATTCGTACTTTCTAGAGATAGTTAGTAATTAGCAAAATTTGCCGAAGTTTTCGAAGTCGGTTGGAGACGACTTTAACTTACGCTCTCGTTGTCAATTGTACAGGGTATATTGAAGTCGGGCTACTCGACTGCAACGGTCTTACTTGTTTCATTTATTTTTGGGGCCTATTTTAATTCAGTGGGGCCTTATTAGAGCGAAGCTCTTTCAGACTGGGGGAGTAAATCTTGAAAAATTTTGTCTCTGCGACAGATTTTTTTGGGGTATGTCTTTGAATTCTCTCTTTTTATACCCTGTACCCATTAAAAATGGATAAAAGGGGATAATGAAGTTGTGCAAATGTATGTAACAGGGAGAAGGAAACATCTCCGACCCTATAAAGTATTTATATTCTTGATCAGCATCAATAGCAGAGTCGATTTAGGCATGTCCGTCTGTCCGTCTGTCTGTCTGTCCGTCTGTCCGTCTGTCTGTATGATCGCGTCGATCTCAGATATGGTAAAAGATAGAGGTTTGACATGTATGGGACACATGCTTCTTTTATCTGTACGCAGATCAAGTTTTTTCAAATTTTGGCCACGCCCCTCCCGCCCCCGCAATTTGGAAAAAACGTTATATCTCCCACAGTTTTGAAGATAGACGATTCGTACTTTCTAGAGATAGTTAGTAATTAGCAAAATGAATCGAAGAAATGATAAAAATCGAATGAACGGTTCAGAAGTTATGAGCAAAAAAGCGAACCAAGACCCCCCCCCCCCACCCCACCCACCCTAAAAAAAAATGTTGCATACTTTTCGGATGGTCACCCTAAGGAACGCAGGAGCACTATTAAACATGTTTTTTCATGAGTAACGGGTTTATCGAAGTCGGTTAGAGCCGACTTTAACTTACACTCTCGTTGTCAATTGTACAGGGTATATTGAAGTCGGGCTACTCGACTGCAACGGTCTTACTTGTTGTATTTGCAAAATCAGCAGCTTTTATCTTCACAGTAGAAGCAGGTGGGTTGTGTGTGGAGTGGGATAGTGTGAGGTGGAATTGGGGGAAGTGGTGGGAATCAGGTAAAGATTTGGTGGGGATCTGGCGGGGATTTGGTGCTAATCTGGTGTGGATCTGGTGGGGATCTAGTGGGGATCTACTGGGGATCTGATGGAGATCTGGTGGGGATCTGGTAAGGATCTGGGGTGGGTCAGGTGGGGATCTTGTTTAGGTCTGGTAGGGATTTGGTGGGGATCACCAGAGAGTGGCTGCATTAAGGTCAAGTTTTGAATTTTGTGCTATAAACTATAATGTTATCTGTTAGACAGTGATTTAACAATGACTTAACAGTAACTTAACAGTGGCTTAACAGTGACTTAACAGAGAGTTAACAGTGACTTAACAGTGACTTAACAGTGACTTAACAGTGACTTAACAGTGACTTAACAGTGACTTAACAGTGACTTAACAGTGACTTAACAGTGACTTAACAGTGACTTAACAGTGACTTAACAGTGACTTAACAGTGACTTAACAGTGACTTAAAAATGACTTAACAGTGACTTAACAGTAACTTAATAGTGACTTAACAGTGACCTATTATTTTTAAAATTATATAACATTTATTTATACAGAATCCAAAAGGTGTATTTTTGCCATTACTTAAGTCGGTTGTATGAACGTAAAGAGCTTCGCTCGTACCGTGCGTCCCATGACACACACTCTTTTTTCATAATTTAAATTGGTATTATTTCATATGAAATAAAACCCCAAATTTGGGGCCTTATTTCATTTTATCGTTTGGGGACTTATTTCATTGGGGACTTATTGCCTGCATCCACTTGAGATATCATGGCCTCCAGTTCGAAAAACGTGATTTCGAGATAAACATGTTTAAAGTTTAAAGTTCTCTTTTTGGGGATATAACGAAAAAATCAAGAACAAAAAAAATCAGTTCTAGAATGGTGACAATTCTGCGTCGTTTGCATATTATTTCATCAAAATCGGTTTATTAGAACTGGAGAAAAATGGCTTGGCAGTCCGAAAAAGTTGCTTAGAAAGTATCCACAAATACAGATATTATATACTTACAGATATTAGTCGGCGATGCCAGCTGCATACAGCGGACCTTCCTCTTCTTCGAAAAAACTGTTTTCAGGAGCAGCTCCCTCTGTTCTGCGTGTCATTTTGCCTTCTTTAGATACGGCTGCAGCTCTAGTTTCTGAGCGGATTAGTCAGTCTAAGCATTGTGTAGCATAGCCATCCATAATTATCGATTAAAAGTCGATTAATAATCGATATCGATCTGAAGCGACAACATGTAACCATACAAATTAAAGAAACAGCCGATATTTCATAGCTTTATTTACTCGAAATTTATTCAGTCAAAAATTTCTTGTTTTAGCGAAGACATTGTTCGACCAAAAAGGCTATATCTTCTAAAGTATTTCGAATTTCAATTCTTTTTGGCGATATTCTTAACTATCCAAGCTATAAAAATGCAAAAAAAATGAAAAAATAAATTTTGCACATGGGCAATTCCATTCTGTCGAACCGTGACCGTCGTACAAATTGAAAACGAAAAAAAGTCAAATTAAATCGAATTTTTAATTCGTTTTTTACTGTATAATACAGCTCTTAGCAAGCACTTTAATTAGTGTTAAAGTGTATATCAAGTGAAATTCGGTTTCCAAAATAATGACAAAATTGGAAGCTATTCGAACGTGACAAAAACAGAAGTGGTTTTCGCGAGTAGCTATATAAAGACAAAGCTTAACGAAACCTAGCACAACAACTAAGCCCAAATAATCTTAAAATCTTATGAATGAATAGTTCTTTGAAATGTATATTATTTGATTTAAAAATTTTGAGTACATTTTTTGTAAAAAAATTTTTATCTCTGTCGATACGTGACATGTCGAACGTGACATTTCTTCCATCATCATATTTATGTGGTTTTTGCTATAATGCGAAGCAAAAACATGCAGTTAATTGCATTGGCATAGTTTCTCATGGTTTCTTATGCTTTCTTGTATAGCAATTTGTACCATCAGAAAGATTTTAGATAGCGAAAGTACATGTAATCTATAGTCACTTTTTTCCAAAAAAATTAAGCAAATTTAATGTCAAAATGAGAAAAATCGCGCTAGCACGGCTGTGAAACCGAATATATCCAATTGGGTTATTAGTAAATGTAAGATTAGCGTACATTAGTTAGTTTTGATTGTTTCCCTATGAAAATTCGATCAAATATAGTGTTTTTAACCACTTTAATTTTTTTGGCCCAGGTGGACCTTTTTTTGGAAATGCCCACATGTAGAATACCCCCTTAAAATGTTAAAAAGAGCTTTTTAAATTAAAACGAGAAGGCCAAGCTAACTTCGTCTTTGCCGAAGTTTTTATACCCTTGCAAATGTTTTAATACAGAGTTTAAGAACGCCAGCATTAAAACAAACAATTTTTCTAAATAAAACCCACTTTTCGACCGATAGTTCCTATGACTGCTATAAGATATAGTCATCCGATTTTGACCAAAACTTCCAAATCTGTGTAAATGCGCATAAAAATTATAATCGCTGAAGTTAGACACGTTAACATTAAAAACAAAAAAATTTGTCTCATTAAAACCCATTTTTTAGACCGGTAGCTCCTATGGCAGCTATAAGATATAGTCATCCGATCCGGTCGGTTCCGACATATTAGCAGTGTGCACTAAAAAGAAGACTTAAAACTGAGAGACTAGTTTGCGTAGAAACAGACAGACGGACGGACAAAGATCAATCAACTCAGCTCGTCACCCTGATCAAGAATATATACACTTTATAGGGTCGAAAATGAATATTTCTATGCGTTGCAAGCTTCTGGGCAAAGTTATAATACCCTTTGCAAGTGTATAATGATGGAGATGGTGATAACTCTGGCTGCTGTCGATATATACAAACACGCGCGCAGGACAGCCAGAAAGCTGTTTATAAAATCGACTTCGAAACCGAGTTCGAAAAGTAAAAACGTAACCAAATCGTTCGGAATTGGGAACAGCAAGTACTAAAACGTTCGTTTTCGTATCCTTTTTACTTTTTGAATAAGTTTGGAATTCGGAACAGGCCTGTATAAGTGATATTAACAAGCGATTTCTTTCATGCGATAGGTAATCGGTTAAATTAAATTTAGAAATTTTTGATGTTGTTGCTGTTCCTGTGGTTGATTTTGTATTCTGGATCAAAGTTGGGTCCATGGTTTCAAAAAATTTTTCAGAACGGATTACACAGGCCAACAAAATGACCATCTTTGTGAGGTGCAGCCCTGTTGATTTAAGAATATGATAAGTTTATATTCACTGATTCCAAAACTGGGTTCGGTTTAGCTCCATCAGCTCTTGTTTCCAAGATATGGCGGAAAAACGGAAAAATTGAATTTTTGGCACTCTAGTATTAATGGAGGCCACACTAGGCATAAATATGTGAGTTTATGAGCTATTTGCGATAAAGTACATATCAATTATTATTATTGATATTGATATTGTTGTTGGGGAAGTGGTGCACCGCGACCAATTTTGGTCTATTGGGCCCCCCTACTGAGTTTACAGCTCTTCTAGCAGCCCTATTTCCTGTAAAAAAGCCAGGATTTTTGTGGGTTCTAAGTTACTGATATTGCTTGGGTGTAAAATGTGTTTCCCAAATCTGCTGAGTCTGCGTCTCGCTAGGGCATCGCAGTGTGCTAGTATATGTTCAGAGGACTCCTCCTTCTCTTCACAGTATCTGCAAAGTTGGGTGTTTGCTATTCACAACTTGTACATGCGGCTGATTTTCGTTCCTTGTCCTGCTACCCCAAGTCTGGTTAATTGAAGCGTCAGGGACCCGTCTGTATACCACATAATTGTGTGTGGTTGCATTTTACTATACATGTTTCTTCTAGTGAGATCCATTCTCTCTTATTACTTTGGTGTACAGTGAAATTCCTGTCAAAGTGATACTCGGCCACCATCTCGTCTCTGGGTTGGAGGATTAAAGGGATTTCCTTTTCCAGCTTTTCAGAGTCTCTGTTAATCTAAGCAGTGTTGCTTTTTTCTTCAGGCAGATGATATGGAGGAGTGGTGTTAGCTCCATCAAAACCTCTATTGCCGCTGTCGGATAGGTACGCATATACATGCTAGCCTTTGCAGTTTTTGCAGCTGCGTCCTTACTGTGGGAGGTTTGTTCTATCTCCCCACACAACAGCTCCATAAGTGAGCATCGGTCTCACAACCATGAGGTACAGACATCGCAGTACGTGTGGTGCCATGCCCCACGATTTCCCGGCTATGCTCCTGCATGTGAATAGTGCTCTAGTGCACTTGCTGAGTGTATACTATACTCTAAGTGCTCGTCAAATCTCAGCCTATTGTCAAAGACAACGCAGAGGTATTTGACTTCTTTTTCTGGTGTAATGAGGCAGCCGGATAGGCGTATTGGCCTCATTCTGCTTAGCTTGTATTTTCTAGTGAACGGTACTATAATGGTTTTCGCCGGGTTTTGGTTGAGCCCAACCTCCTTGCACCAGTCAGACGTCACTTTCAGTCCCCTTTGGACTATGTCACATAAGGTTTCTGCGTATTTTCCTCTCGCAAGGATGACAATGTCATCAGCGTGTCCTTGGATTGTTATGCCCAGGGAGGAGAGTTTCTCTAGAAGCTCATCCACTAGTAGGCTCCACAACAGTGGAGAGAGAACTCCCCCCTGAGGGCATCCTCTTGTTGTGGTTACTGGGATGGTTTCTTCATCTGCCACTGCAGAGGCTTCTCTGCATCGTAGATGTAAATCTACCCATCTGCCTACTGATTAGAGCATTCTTAACAGCACTATGGGATGTGTTGTCGAATGCTCCCTCAATGTCTAGGAAGGCGCATAGAGCCACTTCCTTCTCTTTTATTGTTTTCTCGAGCATCATCCCGAGTTGATACAATGCCGTGTCGGTTGAACGGCCTGCTCTGTACGCGTGCTGTGTTGGTTGGAGGGGTGCCTCTTTCAGTATGCTGTTTCTTTTGCTGTTGTCCACTAGCTTTTCAATCGTTTTCTGTAAAAACGATGTCAAGCTAATGGATCTGAAGGACTTGGGGTTTGTTATATCCTTCTTCCCTGCCTTGGGGATGAAGACTACCCTTGCTCTTTGTCAGGCCCGTGGGATATACCCAGTTGCCAGACTGCTGGTGATGATCTTTCTGAGGGTGGGTAGGAGTATGTCCTTTCCTTCCTGCTTTATTTATTTATTTATTTATTTGGCTCTAGTCCGGTGCTACAAGTTTACACTTATTTTTAACGCACTAGTCACAACGATAAATTACTATAAATTAAACATATTTATTATGGTTTATAACTAACAATATTTACTTACATACTACATACACAAATTATAACTAATAAAAACATTTATAAAGGTAAAAAGGTAAAACTGGCTATACAGCTCCTCGACGGGGCCAAGCCAAGCTTCTCTCAATCTCTTGGCGTGTGTGCTTTTAAATTTTTCGCACAAGAGAAAGGGACCTACAGTTTACCGCCGGTTTGAGAAATTGCTTTTTCATGGCTAGTTACTTCACAGCTGGCGCCACTAAGCTGGTGAAGGTGACCGTATGTGTAAAAGCTAGTTTCTAAAGAAAGAAAAAACTTTTATTATTAGATGTTCAGAGGCGGGATCGAACCCACGACCTTCCGCCCAGCAGTCCAGCACACTAACCACTAGGCCACAGACGGCCATTTATATATTGGATTATTTTTGTAATTT
The DNA here is from genome assembly GCA_018904235.1 of Lordiphosa stackelbergi. Taxonomy (NCBI): domain Eukaryota; kingdom Metazoa; phylum Arthropoda; class Insecta; order Diptera; family Drosophilidae; genus Lordiphosa; species Lordiphosa stackelbergi. Next base: position 3,095 of record JAEIFU010000264.1, on the reverse strand, counting down.
TATCTCTAAGAAGCTATTTATGTTTTTAAAAGTTCTTTTAATCTAATATTAAATTTAGTTTCGTTTTGTATAGTTTTAATGTCATTAGATAAACTATTCCATGTTTTGATAGCAGGTTTCAATTGTCGTTCAGAGCAAGACAGCTTGGTTCTTGGACAGATTAAGTTGAATGTTCTGGCTGAGGTAGCAAATTTTAGTTTGTTATAAAGATAGTATGGCGCTTTAGAAGTGATAATTTTATGTAAAAACAATAATCCACTATCCACTCTTTAAGATTTAGATCAAATATTGTACTCGCCAATTGCGTAATTGAGTCAAACCTTCTACGGTTAAATATAAACCGAGCAATCGTGTTAAAGGCAACATTAAGTTTTTTCATATCAGTTACACTGCAGTGGCCAAAAATTTCTACACCGTAGAAGAGAGAAGGAATAAGATACGTTTTAGCTATCAGTAATCTTATGTGAACAGTTAAAAACGTCTGACATATACAAAGTTGCCTTAATAGCCCAAAGGTTTGTCCTGTTGCCTTAGATATATGGTTACCCCACGATAGCGTATTATTGAAAATTATGCCCAGGTTAGTAGTATGATCAACATATTCAATTTTAATTGCATTTATCTGGAGTTGACTAAGCTGTGTAGTAATAAGTGCCTTCTTGTAAATCACAATGCATTTGGATTTAGTAGGATTTAAACTCAGCCCATTTTGCTGGGCCCACTTATCTATTTTGCTTAGCTCATCATTACAGTCAACAATACACTCATTAATATCTATCAACGGGCGACTAACATACACCTGCAGGAGTGCTGGATAAATGTTATCCGGTCCGGTGGATTTGAAGGGCTGGAATGTTTCAATTGCCCACTCAAGTCTGCCTGCGGACACAACTTTCTTGGCTTCTGTCCAGTCGGAGCTACGAGGGTGGTGGCAGTACTCTATGTCGACACATTTTCCCACGGAAATGTTTCCCGGGAAGTGGGTGTCCAACAAGAGACGCACTCTGTCCTCGCTACTTACTGTATAGCAGTGGTGCACAAACACACACTATCAAGCTTTGCGATGGTGTGTGTAGCATTGAAACACGAAGTAAACGTCATTATGTCAAACATGGGCTACAAACAAACAAATAAATGTGTGTGCGTGCTATTTATAGAGCACATGTATTCTCTCTCTCTATGCGTGTGTCGACTGCGACGCCGGCAGCATTTTGACTTCCTATCCCACGGGGTAAGAAAAAATTGTTTTGTGCACCACTGCTGTATAGGCATCATTACCCTGTTTGAGCGAGATGTTGCCATCCGGGCTTTTCTTGGCCATACATATCAATGAATTTTTTAAAAATCAAAGGCGCTATATAAGTTCAGCAGAAAGTGTCTAATTTGGCCTTTAAAGACAGATATCTTTCGATTTATGGCATTTTTATTAAAATAAATCATCCCGTTTATCATAATCAGATAAAAATGGACCTGCACCAAAAACACTGATGGGCTGTGTTATCTGAATGTGAAAACGAAGACGGGGTTTTGTTCAGAACTGATGTAAATCTAGTGTGAGCTTGGATATTTTGGATCGGTCAATAAAGAGCGGAGTTATTGGGTTTCAAAGTCAAATTTCGAAAATCAACTTTTTTTTGCCACTCTATTGAACCTATTGTAGTTCCTAGCCCTACCTTTTTAAAAATATCAAAACTATCCTAGTTTACACCAGAACACAGTGGTCGATTCTGCCAATCTGGCAGGCAATAAATGCAAATTTAAAAACTCAAATCTTGTTGATGTTTTTATACCCGTTACTCGTAGAGTAAAAAGGGTATACTAAAGTCGTGCAAATGTATGTAACGAGGGGAAGGGAATCATTTCCGACCATATAAAGTATATATATTCTTGATAAGCATCAACAGCCGAGTCGATTTAGCCTTGTCCGTCTGTCCGTCCGTCTGTCTGTATGAACACCTAGATCTCAGAGATGGTAAGAGATAGAGGTTTGACATGTATGGAACCAATGTTTCTTTTATATGCACGCAGATCAAGTTTGTTTCAAATTTTGGCCACGCCCACTCCCGCCCCCAATTTGGAAAAAACGTTATACTTCCAACAGTTTTAAAGATAGACGATTCGTACACCCTAAAAATGTTGCATACTTTTCGGATGGTCACACTAAGGAACGCAGGAACACTGTTAAACATGTTTTTCAGGAGTAACGGGTATATCGAAGTCGTTTAGAGCCTACTTTAACTTACGCCCTCATTTTTAATAAAATTCGAGTTCTTCTTATCATTATTTCAATGTAAATAATTTATGAATCAATTTTAAAATTAAAAAAAAAAATATTTTAATTAATTTTTTTACAATTAAGATTAAAATTTAAATTAAAATAATTTTTTTGATTAATAAGTTCTTTTGTTAATATACAAATTTATAAAAATAATTCCAAAAATTATACTTAATTATTTTGTATGTTATTAATTATTGCCTGTCAGATTGGCACAATCGACCACAGTGCAGAATGGTGGGTATATGGAGTAACTTAAAAAAAAGTAAGTGAGAAAGTGGGTCAAGCCCGACTATATTTATACTCTGTACCTAGAGTAGAAGCTAAATGCAGTGCTGCTGCTGCACTCATCTCTAAGTTTCTCTCCTCTTCTCCCCCCCCTCTCTCTCACACTCTCTCTCTAAGATTATGCGTTGGTTGTGAGACGGTGGGAGGGGGTGGCGGGGGTAATTCACTTATTTGATCATAACGTGAGAACCGCGGCAAATATATAGATATTACTAATGACTAACTATCTCTGGAAGGTACGAATCATATATCTACAAAACTGTAGAGATATGAGGAGGTTTTCGAGGGTGTGGCAAAATTCCGGAAATAAACTTGATCTGCCTGCAAGTATAAAAAAGCATTTGTCCCATACATGTCAAACCTCTATCTATTCCCATCTCTGAGATCTGTTTGTTTATACGGACGGTCAGACGTACGAACAGACGGACAGACGGACATGGCTATATCGACTCGGCTGTTGATGCTGATCAAGAATATGTATACCTTATAGGGGCGAAATGATTCCTTCTCCTGTTACATACTTTTGCACAAA